>JAQGAC010002372.1:0-10524 GCA_034696585.1 Isotomurus maculatus
GAAGCAGCGAGTGAATGAGGATTGGTGGGAAATTCAAATCTCATGTTTATTGACATTCTTCGGAGAAAGCTGTAAGTTGAGTTGGGCGGTGAGGAGCTCTGAGCTCGTTCGTCGTTGTAATCCGAAAAACCCGAATACGGGTACTTTGGTGAGTGCGAGATTTTCTCTGCGGCTCAAGGACACCGAAGGGAAGAGGGATTATTGATTTTCACGGTAAGAAATACCCGTTCGGAGTGAATCGTGTGCATGCATGCTGAGTACGAGGAGATTGGTGAAGTGGAAATGCGAATTGTTGTAATCTAAATGGGGTTTCGTCCACACTACACTCCGTGCACTCGTATTTCCTATCATCATAGATGTAAAATAATTCTGCGTGTGTCGTGGTGGATCATTACACATTCCACTTATCCATTTGATGTCTCATCCCACAATCTGCCCTCATTCCTATTTCACACTTCCTCTTTTCCTTCGTCCTGCCTCCCACTTTCACACACTCGCTGTCCCCTCATTTCACTAAAAAGTTTAATTAGAGTTAAATAGAGCGTTCACAATGTTCACATATGTACATAGACCAGTTGGAACCGGGCCCAAGAGAGTTCTTGGAAAGAAGTAGTTGTGGAAAATATTCAGTGTGTGTCTGTGTCCCTTGTCTATCCCTTGTTTTCCCTTTCTTCTCCCAGTCCTTCAGTCCTTCATATCCAGGACGGTTTAATTTAGGTCCTTGCTATTCACCTCAGGAACTTGATATCTTTCAAAGTTCTTGTGTTACAGACCTTGATCTTTCATGTTTGTTAATGGACTAAGGTTACAGATATTATTAGATTCTGATATTTAATACTAGAAAGAGTATCAAGGAAATTAGTAGACTAAGTCGTAATGGAACTAGAAAGACAAAGAGCTACTGAAGAAATCTGGAACTGATAGCAATTTTGAGAAATGAATCAAGCACATATCACTTGCAACGACTCAAGTTGTACCTTTTAAAACATATCATCGTGTACCAAAGTTCACGTTTTTATTGTAAAGTAAGATGTCTTGAGGTTTTAGTCTTAAGTAATTTAAAGGATAATTAAGTCAGCCTATGCACACAAACCGTACGACCTTTCTGAAAGCATATCGAAATAGTTAAGGAAATTAGAAAAAGTGCTAAGTCTCTTAAGGAGGAAGGACTTCTCCCTCTCCAATGAGAAAATTTACCGACCTTTTCTTCAAAAGAATTACAGTTGCTGTAATATTATCAATTATTTGTTTTACATACGTAGTCATTTTGTACGAAAATGAATCTCTCGTGGCCAATGAGGAAGACGCGTCAACTTCATCGGGAGGGTTGGGGAACGGTAGAAGTGAAGGGGGTGGGGCTGCAGGAGTTTGGAACAGTGGGGCGTCGTCACCCGATGGCGAGTTGAAACGGAGACTGCCAGGATGTATCATTATTGGTGTCAGGAAGTGTGGCACAAGGGCTCTTATCGATATGCTCAATCTCCATCCACAGGTGAGTTTTGAGTTTCAGAGTAGATTGATGTATTTCACGAAACATGACTTCACATTACATTTCATGAAATTGAAATGGGCATGTTTTTTTCTTTTTCAGGTAGAAAAGTCACCTCTAGAAATCCATTTCTTCGACAGAGACGAAAATTACATTAGAGGATTGGATTGGTATGCAGAGCAGTTTCCGCCGACAACTCGGTCTCAAATCGCCATTGAAAAGTCCCCTTCATACTTCGTAACTCCAGAAGTGCCAGAACGCATCTATGAAATGAATTCCAGTGTGAAACTCCTCCTTATAGTTCGAGAACCGGTGACCCGCATCATATCAGACTACACGCAAATCTATCTGCAACCGAATTCCTCATCCGCTACTTCTAATCAACAGCAACCGACGCTAGAAGAACTGGCCTTAACGCCCAGTGGGGGTATCAACACAAATTATAAAGCGATAAGGATCTCCATGTATTCACGTTACATGCGAAGATGGCTGGATGTATTTGCCCGAGAGCAGATTCATGTTATTGATGGAGATGCACTGATCCGAGATCCTTACCACGTCTTAAGGGATGTCGAAAAGTTCCTCAATCTCGAACACAAACTTGAGAGAGATTACTTTTACTTCAATAACACAAAAGGGTTTTACTGCTGGAGGGGAAGTAATCGTCTGATCCATTGCCTCAACGACAGTAAAGGAAGAAGGCATCCAGTTGTTAAAGTGGGCCTTGTGCGAAGGCTCAGAGAGTTTTACAGGGGGATCAATTACGAGTTTTACGAAATGGTGGGTAGAGATTTTGGATGGCCAGAATCATAACTTATTATCCGTGATGGTGCTTTAGTTTTGTCATGAAACTTATTCGACTAAGTAATAGACGTAAATACTACTCTAATCTAGTTGTATTCAAGCCAATCTCTAACGATGACATATCAAGAAGTTGAAGAAACTGTGACATTGACATATCATATTGTCGTTTGAAACTGAAACATATCATAAATGTAACGAAAGCATAACGTGTTGTTTAATATTGTTTGTTCAAATAATATTATAATAAACTTTGAGACTATTTTAATCTGTTAATGTAAATGAGCTGCTTAGTACGCGTAGACTTTATTTCGAACCTCATCTAGTAATAAAATTAGAATCGGAGGCTGACGAAATTGAAAATAATAACTTCTACAGACGACGCTTTACGTTAGGGTGCAAATAAAACTACAAACAACGACGTTTGACTTTCCATATTTATTGATTGCAGATGATCTGTCGAACTTTACTTTTCGCCAGAAAAATGAATGATTTACTTAAATACATGGTTTTCCAACGTAGGATACAAGGAGCAAAGACATTACTACTATTTTTTCCACTACCAAGCGTTCTATCTTTTGTCAGTTGATTACATACAGGCAAGACCCAGAGCCAACAAAGTGGAAATTCCTACCACTGTCCAGCCAGTCGCATATACTTCCTTAATCTGAAATCCTTTTCCTAAGTCCCAACATAAATGCCTAATTCCATTGGTAAAATGGAAGACGAACGGCCAAGCTAGGAGGAATTTTGCGGAAACAATGAGCGCTGGACCAATAGCAAGAGACTGAACCAATCCCAGATAGTATGGGAAGCTTCCAGGCAAAATCAACATTCCTAAAGTTTCATATCAGTATGTAAGTTATTTTCTCACACAAATAGTCACAAATCCATTCATCATAATAAAATAATAACAAAAAATATACCGATGCCTAATCCTGACATGAGTCCTGACAAAGCGAGACCAGTACCCCTGTGCGTGATAGACAAAATTGATGTGATCTGAAACTTGTAGATCGTCAAATGTGGGGACATGGGCCGATCAAGACGCTTATTCTTATCCCAGAAGTCTTCCTCTGGCTTTAATACTTCTGATCTCAGGCAAGAGCTTGTGGTGACCCTGAAAATCCCAGCAAGTGTATCAGAGTTAAAAACATTTTCAGTGATATGAAAAGCAACCAATAGTGAGTAGATAAGTGATGGTAAGGATTTCACTGTCACAAACCATTTTGATGTTGACTGAGCAATATTGACAGGACGAAGGAAGACTCCTCTGCCCACGCCTAACTTCTGTAGCCCCTGTCGAGCTAAGACACTGCAAAAATAAACAAATATTTTATCCATTATCACCAGATGAACTTTTCGTGTTCTTTTACCTGGTCAGCAAACTCATCGCGAACCGCTATAAGACTGCTGTCCTCTTCAAAATCTTCTAATAAATTAGAAAAACACACGATATTGAACACAATTGGACATAAAAATAACAATTTGACTTGGTTAGAAATTTTTATTGCATACCGTGTGTTATGATGGACCGTCTCCCTACTCCGTATTGAACTTCGGGAAAGTGAATTTAAAAGGAGAGGACAACTCAATGAAGAGAGCATGAGACAAAAGCGAGCGAAATTCAAACTCAATTTATTTTCCGGTTGGATTTTGATCGATCTTGAAACTGAACTTCTTCTTTTAATTTAATGTTGCGCATTGACGTGACGTGACGTCGAAAAGACGTCCCACGATAGCTGCCGTTGGCACAATCCAACAGAAGTTCTTGGTGTGAAGTATTTTTAAAATGTCAAGCGGTGGTGGTCATACGATGTGGAAAGTCCTGTCCCAGAATGCAAAAGCGTTCAAAAAGTAAGGTTTAATTCGGAATGACAGTGAATGTTGTCACGGGCGTTGTTTATGCATGAGTTCCGGTGTCTTCATTTCGATAAGCCAGAAAGGCAGTCATGTAGTGTGGATTGATTTTTAGTGGATAGTGTTCTAAATTACTGCTTTGTGTATTAGGGTGGTGTCAAAATTATCGTCAGGTGAGGGACGTCCCTCCAACAACGTCTCTGAAGCGTTTAAAAATGCAGGCTGGATAGGCACGTCCACATGGGTTAAGAAGAGTCAGCTGGAACTAGCCAAATTCATAGCGTCACCGTCGAAGAACATCTGGGGACATCACTTGTCAAGAAGTATACGACAGTTTAGATCGAGTGCTAAACCTAAGGCTGGAAACAGTCGTCCATTTAATCCTGAAGAATTAGTGGGCGGACAGTTACCTACTCGTTTTTCTAACATGGACAGAATTAAATATATTCTGAATCCAGTAATATTCACAGCAGCAGTGAGTTCGTAAAACAGTAGTTCACTCATTTTAATAATGCTGGTATTTAATCTGTGACATTTGGCCTCTTTCTCAGGTAGGGACAGGAAGCATCATTTGCTGTACAATTTGGCAGTATGAAGAGTACAGGTCGTCTCAGTTATCTACGAGGTTTTCATTATCAAGTTTAAGGAGATCTGTGTTTGGAGAAGCATCTCCATCCCAAGGAAGTGTGAGTTGCAAGAAATCTTTAACCGTTAAATTATTCGGGTATAAGCTATTACTAGAATTCTCTTATCTAATTAGAGTAGGCCGCACGCTGAGGCTATTGACAATATTAAGTCATGGTGGGATTCATTGTCACCAGCGGAGAAAATATTCTGGCCTATATGTGGCTTGAATGTTCTTGTGTGGGGGGCTTGGAGAATACCCGGAATGGCTCCAGCGATGGTATCTTACTTTAGTGCCACACCTGTCAGTCGTGAGTCAAACGATCGCGAATTAAACCATTTCTATCGGTCAATCATTTGCTAAGATAATAGTTCACAGATTAACGTTTTTATTTGCAGGTCACATTTGTCTTCCAATGCTACTCTCGACTTTCAGTCATTACTCTTTACTTCACTTATGTGCTAATATGTTTGTTCTTCATTCATTTATCCCTGGTGAGTATGCTATATGAAGTAAAGTTAGTTCCTACTGCCTAGGTCTGAACTAAGGTCTATAATAATACAATTTTTGATACAGCTGCCGTACAAATTCTCGGGAAGGAGCAATTTGTAGCTATGTATTTGACGGCAGGAACGGTTTCATCACTTGGATCGCACTTGCATAAACTTTATATAAGGAACATTACCCCATCGCTTGGTGCCTCAGGGGCAATCATGGGTATTTTAGGACTTGTTTGCACAAGAATGCCCGATATCCAACTCGGAATTATTTTCATACCTGGACTACAGTTCACAGCAGACACGGTATGACTAAATAATAATGAAATCAGGATTGATTACTAGGAAGAATAATAATTATGCCCGTCTCTTGTTCTCTAGGCTTTAAAATGCATTTTAGCTGTTGATGCAGCTGGTATAATTTGTGGTTGGAAAATAATGGATCATGCTGCTCATTTATCTGGCTGCTTGTTTGGAATGTAAGTTTAAGACAAGTCATGCAATTCCTAATTAGTTCACTTGTAGCATTTGTGCAATTCCTGATGCAATTACTTACAGAGCCTTCAGCCATTGGGGTGGACAAACTTTCTGGGCTTTTAGAGATTTTGTTATGACCGAATGGCACAAATACAGATCACAAGGGAGATTGTCCTAGTCACTTATTATGAAAATCGAATGTGCGTGTTGAGACTTTTTAATCTGTTTAAGATTAATAATAATTGGAGGTTCTTGCCTGACGATCATACTGTATTCGAAAAAAATTAGTTTTATTGTGTACTATTTTTGGAAGAATGTAATAAATGAACATACAAATTCTGAACTAGATACAATTTCATATTTAAACTATTCGTTCGAAGTTCATAGCCCAAGAAACTTAGATCACTGCGCTCAAATACTTAAAATGTGTTGTGTGGTGAGAAACAGCTGTTGCAGAAATAGGCTAGAATATCATCAGTAATAACTGCTATCTGACTGCTTATAGGTTACTTTACTTAGGGCATTTGTTTCCAATTATTCTGCTGGACAGATTGAAGATTGATGAGTTTGTTAATTGTAACAGTCAACGTTTACAGGAAGTTCAGTAGCTTGCTTTGTTATGGGCCTAGAGAAGTGACTTTTCTTTAATGATTTTATCAAATCCAGAAGGAATAGGATGAAGGAAACTGTCGAAAACTGCGTCAAGAACCGCACCTTCCCCAACTGAAAACAATCATCAACACATTATTATTAAGATTATAATTTTATTTCCCATCCATCCATATCGTTTGGATTTCATATTTTCTATAAAAAAATGACGAATTCTTATAATTCGTACCACACAGTGCAGGGAAAACAGTCCCTCGAACATTGCTGAAGGCGATGTTTCCCTTCTTGCCGTTGACGTAAAAGTTAAGCTCAATATGATCAAAGCTGACTCCCTGCAAGTTGCAACAGTAATACATGTAATCTTTTTTGCAATCATATGTTTAGACACGCGAACAATGCACACAAACGACGATTACTTACAATAACATCTCCTTCTTCTAGCGGGTGATCGATTTTCCCAATAGTCATTCCATTAAACCACAGCTCTCCAGAATTCCGTAAGACCCATGAGTCAGGGTCATTACCATACGGACCTGTGTCAAGTCCACAATTTCTTGTAGCTACTCCTACTGCCCATGTTCCCTCCTGTTGCAACTTCACTTCGAAATAAGACTTGGTCTGAACCAAAGGTGCGGAGCCTAATGCCCCTCCAGTACCACAAATTCTAAGTCCTCCTTTGACCACTACTACTTCGTTCCCAATATAGCCATTGTCAATCTTAACTTCACTTTTGTTCTTATCACTTGGCCCGGGATTGTTCTCGCTGCTTATTGCCACTGCTTCTCCTGTCCCCAAAAAGCTATCCATAAGGAACTTGGCTGAAGAAGAACAGCACCACATTGTGTTCTTAGCTTATCTTACGTCCCTTTTCACTAATAACTGGAAACTCTACCGCACTTGCACTAATTTTAGTTTATAAATATTTTGATTCATCCAGCTCAGCGAATCCCAAACGATATTTTCCACGCATATGGTAGGGTAATGGAACAACAGCAGGACACGGAATTTGTCCAGGAACTTCACACATGCAATGTCGTTTACAGCCGTATCCGAAATATGCTGGATTTTCTTGCACTTCAGACGCTTTCCTTTCTTCGTCCAACTCTGCAATAAAAGTAAAAAGAGCATTAGAGTTTATACTCTTTCATCACACTACCTCGTAAAAGTATATCTTATCTTAATTTCCTCACCAGCCTTAGTTTTACATAAAGTCCGTACAACACGATCTACAATTTCGTCCTTGCTTTGCCTATCGACGTCCATAAGCAGTTCCTTTCCACCATCAAAAAACACCCGGATAAACGGTGTCGGTGTGAGATTCCTAAAAGTCGCTATTTGTACAGTAGGATTCTTATATTGCAACTGATCCAAATGCCAGAAGACGAAATCCTTGGCTCCAGCGTGGTTTTCACAAGGACCTCGATCGTGCCTGGGATTATTATAATGCACGGCCAATATCCTCACGAACGGTTTCAAAATAAGGCTCGTATTGTTCAAGTACTGCAACGTCCTTCTAACCGGATGCACTCCTTTCATAAACGGCATTCTGCCCGAAAAAAAACAAAACTCTGCTCCTCCCTGATTTGAATTTTCATCCAAGAGTCACACTAAGTCTCCCTACGAGCACAACCAAAAAGATAGCAATTAGCATTAGACAAAATAGCCACACAATTTTTTTCCTAGAGGGCACAAACCAATAATACAAACCGTAGTACCTTTATTACGCACTTCAAGTGCGATAACCTCCCCAGATAACCGAAGATTTAATGTTCCGATGCACCTGGTGACTTCAGTTGCTTCCCTTACACCTCTGACCCCTTTAACCGATTAATTAAGCTAGAATTGGGGAGAGAAGTGTTTAATCGGGGAGACGAAGAATAATTTTCTGCTCAGGAGCGGAGCAGATGGAGAGAAATTCAGAGAACTCCGCCCACGTTCCTCATGCGTGGGGCAACGTGACATGCTTTCCCCACTTTCTCCCGAAAACTCCACTTTCTTCCCCGAATCGGAACTTATAGTTCAACTCATTGTATTTTTTAATATTATATTTAAAACAACTTACATAAGTTAGAACGCATCAGAACGCATGAATATAGTTTATCATGAATATCGCTCACTCGTCCGGTGGCTAGGAACAATTTCCCCTATTGGAAGTATACGAGGATTTTGATCCGTTCTTCGAATTTCGACAGTCGAGTTTTATCTTTTATGCATGTCTTTTATGTAATAAATTTATTATGAAGTTTAAATAAATGTTATTATGTTTTCCGAAGGAGTTTCGTTATTTGCAAAGATTTATTTTGCTCAGAAGTAAATGTATAGAGGTGTTTTTGTGTGAACGTTGTACCGTTGACGGTGTGATTTTAAATGTATGAATTGATTGTTCCTTCTGTGTCGTCGCACGTACAACATAACATAAACAATAAAAAGTTAGTGTGTAAGCAAAAGTACAAATGATTATTAGAATTTTAATATAGAATAGAGTTCACAGCGTTTGGCTCATTAATAACAATAATATAAGAATCCAGTGTGCTTGTGTGTTACATTCACTCACAGCATGATTATTTCATGAGACAAATCATAAAGCGTTTTCATACCGTCTTAGGTAAAAGTGTGTGTGGTACTTGTTTGTTCGTATGAAAGTCCAGAGTTGCAGAGAGAAAGTGATTGTTAACGTGTGTTTTGTGTGTGAGTGTACATTATTAATTAGCAGTTGTAGTGTATTGGCACTTTTCATTGTGAGTTGATACACAAAAATCTCTGTAACTTTTTATGTGTCTGTATTACAACAAGGTTGGGTTTACATCTAGACGATAATAATTATGGAACACGCATTATTTCGAAGCTTCACTGGTACACATGTACATAATAATTGTTTTGCCCTTACAAATGTATAACAAAGCTAGTATTCTTTCTTTTATAACAGTCAACATTAGTTTTGACCTGCTTGCAGGATGAAGCGGAATTCCAGTTTCCCTTTCCAAAATACAAAAAGAAGCCTTCGCATTCAGTAATAAGTAGATTCTGTTCTTCTCCATTCGTTTAATCTGGTTGATTATTCGAACGGCATAATATGTGTGTGTGTGCTTAAGTTGTATCAAGTAGAGTTGTAGTATTATTTAGTCATACATAGTAGTTCGTCTTCAACAGAGAATGTTATACAAGCAATGACACAAAATAGACACATTGACAGACACACAAACTTATCCACCACAATGATAGGAATGAATCACACAGATTGGATGATTATAATATTATGCCAGTCAATTATTATGCACTCACATTTGTAATGTTACTTGTTAAAATATTCCTATAGGAAGTGCGTACGTACATAATTGCCTAATCTTAAATATATTAAACAAGTAGCATTATATTATTATCCTTAATTAACATTATTATACGTAGTATAGATTCTATAGATTACAGATTTTATTAATCCCTATTCTGTTTCCCCCTTTAGACGCAGTCGGGCAAAATCTTCGAATATAATATCATCATCCCTGGAATCAAAACAGCAGAAGATTGAGCCTTAATGTATTTGTATATAGCCCTTACGTATTATTAAACGATCAATGAGCTTACGTATCCAGTTGAATGAGATTATCTACAGGAACTTCTCCAGCATTAAGGTTAGTAGGAGTGGACGAGGAGTTTCCGAGTGGAGGCTCATCATCCTCAGGCTTCGGATGCATTAGGACAAATGGCAGTTCGGCTGACAAATCCCTGGGCAATCAAAATCAAGCTTTGCTCATCAAAGGTTCATTTCTTTTCATAACTTTCTCCCCAGATTTTCTGAGAGCGAAGGAGAATTCGTAATGAAGGAGAAAATAACGAGTGAGCAGGAGAGCCCACCTGCTTCGGAGTTTAATTTGTTTATGAGAAATTGGTACAAGATGAGTACAGAACCTCATTTACACAAGAAGCGATTCCAGGAAGGAAATTGCCACGAGCTCAACTGATGGTTAGGGTTTATTCCACCGAGGAAAGAGCAAGTGTACACTTATACATAGACGAACGAACACACTTACCCTCCCAGTGGGCCCAGACAGAGTTTCACCTTCACTTTGTACTGAACAATTATCCCTAGGTTTTCTCTGGCTGATGCATCAGATATTCTGTCAGTAAATTATTAACATTAATGTTCAATGATAATGCATTACTAATAA
>JAQGAC010002373.1:0-10520 GCA_034696585.1 Isotomurus maculatus
TTTGAGCTCGCACCACATAATATTTTCTGAGAAACATGTATACATACACAAAGAGGTCGACCTGTAATAAATTGCTTCAGAATTACTTTGATTCATACACACAATTCCCTTACTTAGTATTCCGTATCAGCTTTACCAAACTAAAGACTGGGTCATCCAATAATCTAAACCCTTTCGTGAAACGAGCATTTATAAGCATTGAAATATTTGAAATTTGCAAACTGCACACAATTACATAAGATAATAATCACCACAACTCAAGATGGTCGACAATTTATGCTCCAATAAATCAAAAATGCACATCCTGTTTTCAAAATTGTGTTAGTGCAGCGGTCAATGACACCCGACTTATTGTTTCATGACTTCAGCTTCCTATTGATATTTGGGCGATTCATCACATTATCCTAAGTAATCCTAACACAACTTAAATTAAAGCAAAGACAGACTCACAGAAATGGTTCTCTATTTGCTTCTGTCAAAAAGTCATCTATAAACTGTTGAATAGATAAATCATAAGCATTTCTTGAGATAAATGTTAGGAGTTATTTAGCTGAATTGCAGAATACACTAAAATGCACGAAAACAAGCTCAAAATCTATCTTCATCTTCGATGCTTCACACGCAAAATCAGACGGCCAATGACTTCCAAGTCATTGCTTCTTGGCCCCTTGAACTGCAATAATACACAATACGCTTCTTTGAAGATATTTAGGTCAAACGAGGCATATATAAGAAACCCTGCTCGCTTAATTTGTTTTATTTATCGACTAAGACACCAAGTCTGCCTAAAACACACTGTCTTCTTTTCCAATGGCTCAACTTTTAGCGGTTTTGATTGCTGCGTCTTGGGTGCTTGTCAGCAACCCCGAGTAAGTCTCGTCTCGAACAAATTTTAATCCTACCATAGTAGAATTGTGTTCCAACCTTTAGTTGATATTTTTAACACAAGGTCGACCTCCGATGACCAACTGCTGCCTGAAAAACATGTTGTTCCTCAGTTCCAGACTCGGCTAAAAGTAAGTCCATCAAAGGAAAAGCGCATAAACTGAATAATAATGTGAAACCTCTCTCCAGGCCAATTTAAATGCCACTGATTTCGTGAAGTCACAATTGAGATCTGCAAACTTAGGAATGCTTGAAGCCTCTGCGGGTAAGTCTTTAAACACATAACAACTGATTATTGGTTTGAATGAATAATTTTCCAGGAGAACCACAAAATATTTTAACTCCGGAGTGTAGATAAAATGAGAGAAAGCAGAACTTTTTGCAGAATTGACTAAATCAGACATTTTAAGCCTGCAAATCCCGTTTTTACAGTTTCTAATAATTATTACTTACTTCAGTTGATTAACTTGATTTCCGACCACCATTAATTATTTAAAAAGGTTAGTATATCAATTCAGATACCCGGACTCGTAACAAGCGCATTTAATATTATTTGCAATTATTTGTCACAAGGCTATTAAAGATTCATTTATTTTCAAAACCTGGATTCACCTGAAAGCAAATTTCTAAGGGTTCTCTGTAAATCTTTAATTGACTGGGTTGCGTTCCACAATCAAGAAGCGCCGTTTCGTCCCCTCAATATTTCCATTTTTATCGTTTTCTTCCAGGTCACCGCAAAAAATGAGAAGTATTTCTAGGTCTGTGGTAATCACTAGCACGGAATCAATTGTAGAAATTAGTGACTTTCATTTTAATAACAATTGATGTTTTTGGACTCGCTAGTCATTCAGATTTAGGAATAGAACGCAATAAGTTATGAGCTAAAAATAGCTTATCTTTGTAGTGTGGACATCTTTTTGAAACAACAGTGTCTCTGTGATACCTGTTTGCAGAGTGTAGAACTCTACGTCGTGTCCAAATTATACCGTTACCATTTAAAATACGTGACATTCATTTAATTGGATTCGTTCGAATTTTTATCTTACAAAGTATTTATCATAAATCATTCGCTGGAATCTTTCCAACAATTTTAAGCCTTAAAATTTTCAGTAATAATAATGTATCAGTAATGTTTCATTCGAGACAAAAGGTAAGCACTTATCAAATGTGTATATGGATATTTGACCACAAAATCAGAGGATAAGCAGTCTGAATCTAATTAGCGAGTGCTTATACCTCAAAATAATAGAGCAAGCCAGAAGAATTAAATCGAAGAGTATAATTAATTTATAACTAACTTAATCTCAAGTCAATAATCAAAAGCTTGTAGCCACTTTAGTGCGCACTGAGTTCCTTTAATTTAACTTCCACAGACTGCTTGTGGACACCTTGTGTTGGAATCGCTTTACCAGGACAGATTACGTGCGATAAGATCGGCAGCCAGTATGAGTACACTGGGAAAACGGACAAATCAGATTGTTCATTTGTCACAGAAAAAAACCAGTGCTGCAAGAGAGCTGAAGGAGAAGGTAATCGAAGAAGATTATTTTCTAAATGTTCTTGAGTCTTATACATTCATCTTAAAGTCGTCCTTTCTGTTGATTTGAAGTATGCGGATGGACACAATGCGCTCATATGGCTATAAATGGACAGGATGAATGCGATAAGTTAGGCGACCAATTTGAATACACTGGGGTGACTTACAAAGTAGACTGCGAAACGTTCTTCGAAAGAAACCGGTGCTGCAAGAGAGCCAAACCAGCACGTAATCAAAAAAGCATATTTTAAATAAAAAGTACCTGAATCTAATACAATGTTTTTGACGTTGTAATTTCTATTGAGTAGAAGAATGCAAATGGACATCTTGCTGCGGATTAACGATTAAAGGGCAGAAAACTTGTGACGATCAGTTTGGAAACATATACAAATACACTGGGAAAACTAAGAAGGGTGACTGTGGATGGACCAGCGAAAAAAACCAGTGCTGCAAACAAGTGCTGTAAGCCAGTTCCTAATGCCAGCCCAAAATAGAATACCTCTTTGAGATTAGAATCAATTCGAATTTTAATTTAAAAAAAAATTTAACACACAATCAGTAAAAAAATAAATGCGGCCGTCAAAGTTCTTATTACTGCTCTTGGTCAGGTTTATCTTCTAGAAGCCTCAAAAGCTTAAGCCAACCAAAAAATTAATTCCAGTAACTAATTTTAAGTCTTTTCTCAACCGTTTCTATTTCTTGTGTTTCCAGGAGCATCGTACGATATTAAGTACCTCTTTATTATCAAGTGTAAAGCAAAAATGTTATCTTATGCAAACAAAAGTGGTACATCACGGATTCCGTGACTCTGATCCATGTAGCAGTTAGCAGTATGAAGAAATCCCAACTGGCCTTAGAAACCGAATCAACGAGGTGATGTAATTGCTAGGGTGTCTATAAGAATTTGCTTTTCAGATAACCTTGTGGATGGATAATAAGAATTCGGCTGGAATTCAAGTCTGTATTAATGAACCAACTAAACAAATGCTTCATCTTGATCCAACATGAATTAAAATATTAGAAAGATTTGAAGCATAAAATGATAAACCATATTTCAATATCAAGTATCTAATAAGAATGTGCTACACAGAATAATAGTGTAGTTATTAAGATTCTGGTTTCCTACTAGTAACCAATACCTTACTTAATTGTACACAAAGTAGTTTCTTTAAACATATTTAATGTACTTATGCCAATACATATGCAAGCACAATTGAAGATACGCCTCTACAGTTGAAAACGCAAGTATTTTTTTTACATTTGGATATTGCACAAACAAACTTTATTCTTTTAAAGCGGAGACCCTGAAGAAAGCATTATTAAAAGTAAAGTTTATGCTTTGGCTGTAAGCTCATCGTTTACGCATTGCAAAGTTAAACCAGGAGAAATTTGAACTAATGAATAAATCACAGGTCAAGAGGAGCAAGAAAAATAACATTGATTTCAGTATTAATCAGCCGACTAACATATTCGTATTCAAACAACTCCTTAGGCAGCACCGACGCAATTGGATCTTTGGGCATTGCCTTATAGGCCTCATTAGGTCAGCAAATCACTGTGCATAAGTTTCTTCAGATAAGTGTCTATTCGATGATGGTCATTGCTTCTTTGCAACTTGAAAAACACACGCACTTTATAAGCCATTAATATACTTGTTTCGAATTAAACGAGCCATACATAAGAAGCTCGCTCACGTGATGAGCATTCGTAACCCAAAAGGACACAGAATGTCTCGACAAGCAGATAATTTAGTTAGTGCAGCCTTCGTTCTGCACCAACCCAGAGTAAGTCCCAAGAATATCAAACACAACGAACTACAAAGTTTTGCAAAGCTTTTTATTGATATTTTTATTGTAAGGTCGTTCTCCGGCTGCCGAAGAAAATCCAATCATTCAACTATATCTTGATCAGTTAACTTCAAGTCCGCCGTTACAAGACGCAGGCGATAGAACACACTTGAAAAGTACTTAACATCATGTGTCTCCAACTATCATATTTATATTTCAAGACACAATAATGCAATTGTTTGCTCAAAGCTAAATGACAACGCTACAATCGGCGTCCTAGCTTCCACAAAATTAGATTGGCCGATTTTAATTCGTGCAGGAAATAAGGAAGCTAATAACCTTCTGTTGTATGCCGTTTCACGGTGCTTGGGCTGCAGTTTTTTAACACCATCAAGAAATCTTCTCGAATTCATATACACGTTGGCACAAAGCATTAGCAGCATTTCTAATGTGAAGTATGTAACAACGGCAACGAGTACCAAAGCCCAAATCAAACCTGAATTGAGCGTACTACTCTGAGATATAACTACATAGATACAGGAGATTGGTACAAGATAGGCAGGGATCACAGCTTTAACGAACATTCTGGAACAAAATATACCGTTGTACTCGTTTGCCAGAAGTAAAATCTGTTTATACTTCGAAATTGATTCGCGCAGATAACGTGTACTGTGCTTCGTATCCTTTCCAGTAATCCGGTCTACATTCGTAAAACGTGTTACGTACGTTGAAAGTACGAAAGGAAGTAAAATAAAGTGATACAGCGCGACAGTTACTGCGTAAAGGGTTGTGCGGATTCCTACCACCGAAACAATTGTGATCGAGTACATGTATTTCAAAACATGAACTGCGGAAGAGTCATGTAAATTCTGAGGAATCATTTGTCCCAAGAAAGGAGGATCGAAGAAGAACATAAATGTGAGTGGAACTTCAATCATTCCTAATGCAGGTATCACAACATTAACTGCAAAGCAATCCAGTTTGAGGACCTTGATTTTCCATGAGTTCACATCTGAAAATTAAATATATTCAAAAATCTCGACAAGATTTCATTGCAAAAATGATCAGCGGTGTACCGTCTCTTCTGGCGGGTCCAAGGGGAGCTTCGAATTTCAAAATCCTGTTTATCAAATCCATCATCTCCTGTCTTAGGGCTTTTGTGGATGATACCAGAAAGCAGAAAAGTATTGCCATTCGGAATGCAACCACGCCAAATGCCATAAGAACCTGGAAAGACAGTGTTTTTGAATTCGTAATGTGAAAAAGGAATGATGCGACGACAAGAAACCCGTGAAACTTGACCAAACGAACAAACCAAACGCTAGGCAGGATTGACTCTCTTGCATGTGTGAACTGAATTATTTTTTCATTGTAATCGTAAAGATTACTCCTAAATTTTTGACAATGACTTAGGTGACTTAAAAACAAGTTCAGGAATATGCGGTACATATTTACAAGATTTTTAATGAAAAATTATAATTTAAGATGATAACAAAGTAGCCGTTAAACCACTGTAAGCAATATATTGTTAAAACTGTATTTGTTTTAATACTACCGGATCCTACAAGCTGTAACTGTGAAGGGTGTAGAGTTTAAGTGAGTCCAGTAAATTTATAACATACGCCAGGCCAAATGGGAGTGTCATTTATAGGAAGTACGAGGGAATTCTTCATCTAATATTCATCCTTTCCACAATTTCAATGTTCATTCAGACTTATCTTCTCCTTATTATTTCCTGTGAAAATTGGCAAGTCTTATGATGGCAATAGAAACTGTAAGGCATTAATATTGACAATTGAACGATAGAATCTAATCATTTAAATTCAACAGAATTTTGGTAGCCTGTAGTGTAGGTTAAAAGTAGGCAAATCTGTTTTCGTGGAAATACGCACATACTAACATCGAATGGGTTTAATTATACGCCAATAACAGTTAAATACCCAAGCAATTGTTTGTTGCTGGAGTCGATCCAAGCTTTCTGATCAAATTCAAACTTAAACTGATTACACATTATGTTTTTGTTTTAGTCAGTTGGAGTGTTGATTTGGAATCCAATGTCATCATATTGGTTCAATATTTTGACCTGTTTATACCTTGTTTATGAATTTATGATTTTTCTGTTAAATAAAATGTTTTTATGATTTATAAAATAATCGCTGCATAAATTTGCAAGCAAATGCGCTTGGGGTCACAGTAGGATGTTTTTTGAGTAATTGAAGTCCGACGTGAGATTTATGAGCACATTTCAAAAGCAAACTAAAGTTTATACGTGACTAGGGATTATGTGAAACAATATGTTAGGAAGAAGCGCCAAATAGATGAACTAGTTATATTTTTTTAAATTTTTTGCTGAAATGCCTTAATACGCGAGAATTTTGATACAATCCGTTTTTAAATCTAAAAATTTCATCTCTTTTCCAGCCTTTATAGCAGAATGAACTCCATCGAATTTAGAAATAAATTGAACATCTTCTGTTAGTGTTTCCACTGTCTTTCTTTTCTATGCGTGTCTACCGGTGTGATTACAAATCCACTACATTTCAGTTTTGTCCCCCAAATCGGAAGTTGGAGTTATTTATTAGTTCTTAGATGAGGTCAATTTATCACCTGCTGCACAACTAACCACATACACCTCTACCGTTTTGCATACTTTATCGTTGACGGATTTTGTGAGCTAAAAAATATATTGTTTCGTAAAATGTGTTATAAGAAAGTATCCCATGAGAATCATTTGTCAAATTTATAAACAGAGGGGGTTTTTGGCGTTATTTCGTCACTTGAGTCAGAGAATTTGTCGTGTGAAGGTCAGAGTGTAGCTCCCGTTATTCTAAAAAACTCATATCGTTTTCTGTACTGTTCATGAAGATTCCTTAACATCTATAACCACAAACACACCTCAAATCCAGACTAAAGCTGGGTTTATGCTCGATGATTTTCCCAAGATGTGCGCTTTACTTTCCCGTTTTCCCGATTTATGCTCGTTTTCCCATGCTGCGCGCATTTTCCTTCTCATCACGACAGGAGGAGCACAGAGAAAGTCAAGCGCACAGAAACCAATCTATACTTTCTTTTTCCACCCCAAATACTGTGCTCGTGCCGTGCGCACCGAAGTACTCTCTGTTTGAACTTTCTTGGTACTTTACGCTTTCCCGGAGAAAATCAGAAAGAGAAAGGAGTGCGCATGTACCGAGAATGTTGCAGAGGGAAAGCATAAATTGAAACGAGTATATGGAAGAGAAAGTTGTGGTTACGGGAAAGTAATGGGCACAGCATCCCTAAACCCGGCTTAAGTCGGTTAGATTTCTTGCTTTATTCGACAATCGTGTCTAAGATGGAAGTTACTATTTCCCTGTCTTAATTGGTACTTTCTTTAAAAAATAATAGATTTGACTTCCAGTGTGAGAACTGCACACGAAATCACAACCTCATAATCTGTTTAGCTTTGTATCTTTACAACTATTCAAAATTCAAAGGATAACTGCCTCAATACCCTAATATCCAATGGGTAATCCCAGGAAAGGACGTAAGGAAGCATATAACAGGTAACGTTTTGAAAGGTGTTCATAGCAAAGAACAAATGTACAGTTGCCATTATGTAATTCTACGAAGAACTTCTACGACGATTCAGGATTTTACTCTTAATCGTTTGCATCAACTTTCCCAGTGTAAACCTTGGTCAACTAGTTCAAGAAGGTCCAGAAAAGATGGAATATGTTTGTTTCAAATGAACTATCGTTAAATTACCCAAAAAGAATCATGTTAATAGTTTGCAATTAATCATTTGAGGTTGATAAAACTGAATTTAAGTAAACTGAATTCAATTTTACTTCACAATTTCAATATTCGTGGGCTACACGTGCTTCAAACACAGGTTCAGTCAAATTGACGAATAACGCGACGGATCTGGCTGAGACAGTTTAGCTTCAGTCTCATAAGGAGGAATCAATAACTAGTCTTGTGACAAAACATGTTGCTTAGGAAACCCTTGGAATTTGACAGCTTCTCACAAAAAGTAGATGGTAAGAGTAGATTACAAGAACTTATATGCAGGGGTTTTGTACGTAAGGCTATATAAGAATCCTGCTGTTCATCGAATTTATATAAATATATCCGCGTTTGTGAGCAGAATAAACTGACAAGTCTTTATCCTCCTTCTAAGTGGTAATCAATAACCTACTTCATTAACACAATATATACACATTTTATTAAGCGAAAACTTCATCTTACACTTACTTAAGTTGTCATTAATTGCACATATGCTGCTTCTATAACCATGGAATGCAAATGTTAATTTCCAGCCAAATCATATTACCTTGCCTTAATGTTAATTTCCAGCCAAATGGTACTCCCATATCCGTTCAAATATTTATACCGAATTTTCAATCGATACTGGTATTCCATGAGGCTGTTCATAAAAACCTCGTTATCTGAAAAAAGTAGTTGGCTGTGCTCAAGAAAGCTTTCTTCAAATGATTAAGCAAACTGGTTCAGTCGGATCAGAATTCAATTAGATTAGGATCCGAATTTTCGACTGGAAATATAATTGTAGATTCCTTTTCTATCACATGAATCAAGTGTATACTTGACTTAACTATAGGTGACTTCCAAAGATCATTATCCAAAATGAAAATTGCAATGGATTTTTAACGTATAATTTCGGATATTAAGCGAAGAAAAGTACGGTTCTGTAGTTACCTCTTAATGCTCTAATACACGCTACTTGTTCGTATCGGTATTTTCTTAGCGATGTCATGTATAATGTTGCAACGTATTTTTTAAAAATCGAAAATAGTTCTAGTGGTTGGAAAGTGGTTTCAAAACATTGTTTTATTTCCTTTATGTTAAGATTCCTGTATATGCAGGCATTTTTAGACGTACATCGCTCTTATTAGTAAAATGGTGAACCCAAATGTAAAACAGGTGTCGAGTAATTTTATAAGTGCCACAAGAAAACTAATTCCATCAAGCAAGCCGCAGAATAATTTGTCAGCCGTAATGTTTGTGCAAACTAATCCACAGCAATACTTCCGAGTGAGTGTAATCGGGCGGAAAAAATACCATCAAATTGAGATTGTATAAAATTTTTAACAACAATTGAACACAAAGTGATCGGAAAACTCCCATAGCAAGCCCAGTTTTTTCCTAGATCAGCGGGAATTTACAAAATTTTGCTTTATAACAGGAACTTTAATGTTTTAAAATATGTTTAAATTATTCGCCTTTCTTGCATTTAGCACTGTTTATGAGTTGGTCACTGCCGCAACAAAAACGAATAACCAAGTTAATACTGTTATCACAGAAATTGTAAATGCAGAAAGGTATGTCACGTCCCCTTGGTCGGTCTCATTATCCGACTTCAATTAACTCTCTTCATTGGGACTGCGAGTATTAATGTTATCATGTACAGTACAAACCACGTCAGCATTGTCATCTTATTTCATAAATACATACCTTCGCTCTTAATATTCTTAAACAACAAAATCTTCATGCTCACAGAATTTGTTTATTCTTTTATTACTCGCAGCTGTGACACCAAAAGCTGGATTTTACTAAGTATGAACATTTTCATCACCTGATGAGGGTTGGAGTAGCAACTCAATATTTTATTCAAGAAGATTAACTGTATAAAATAAATGTATTGTTGTATTACCTGGGTACAATCATCCAACCATATCTACATAAGCAAACTTGAAGTCTGCCTTTACAATACAAAGGCGATAGAACACAGTTGGAACGTATGTAGCATGATGTCTCCGACTGTCATATTTATATTTTAAGACACAATAATGCAATTGTTTGTTCAAAGCAAAATGACAAGGCTACAATCGGCGTCCTAGCTTCGACAAAATTTGATTGGCCGATTTTAATTCGGGCAGGAAATAAAGATGTTAATAACCTTCTGTTGTATGCCGTATCATGGGACTTGGACTGCAATTTTTTAATCCGATCGAAAAATTCCCTCGAATGCATATGTACGTTAGCACAAAGGATAAGCAGCATTTCTAATGTGCAGTATGCAATAACGGCAACGAGTACCAAGGCCCAAATCAAACCTGAATTGAGCGTACTACTCTGAGATATAACTGCATAGATACAGGAAATCGGTACAAGATAGTAAGGGATCACAGCTTTAACGAACATTCTGGAACAAAATATACCGTTATACTCGTTTGCCAGAAGTAAAATTTGTTTATACTTCGAAATTGATTCGCGCAGATAACGTATACTGTGCTTACAATGGATTACTTCGAGGTGTATAATCGCTTTTGAGTAGCTGTTGGTCATATATCATCAAGAACCCTTCTAGTGAG
>JAQGAC010002374.1:0-10515 GCA_034696585.1 Isotomurus maculatus
GTCAAACTATGGGACGTAATTCCTATGCCTGTGTACTTGCTAGCACCTACAGCTGCCATAGTCCTGCCTTGTTTTACTCATATTGCTTTTCCAGACATTGTAAAATTTAACGAAAACTCGGTACGACATCTAAGGGATATCAAACACAATTTTTCTATTAAAGACATCAACAGAAAACTGACAATTAGAACAATGAAATCCTTGAGGCCGGTCCTTTTTAGTTCAGGTCTTGGAGATTTTAAGTTCTTTCATCTGAACAAAAGCTCAAAATGTACCTTCTGGGAATTGCTGGTGTATCATGCAACCAATGCTCTTATCTCTGTCCCAGGTCACATGATTAAGTAACCTTTACATACAATTTGAATAGCAAGTGTATATTTTTACCAAATTATCACATGCTTTAAATTGTTTTGTTGTAAAATATTTAAGGATTTTAGCCTTAGTTTTGTATGAAACTCAGTTTGTTTACATTTTAGATCCTAAGTAACTTGGTTACTCTGCACTCTGCACATTCATTTAAAGCTTTGTACTGACACAACGTTTCCATATGCTATCTCCTCCGTCAATATGAGTTATCGAATCAAAAGTCTTATTACACCTCAAAGTTGAATTTTAACGGAAATCTTGTTTTCTTACATTTCTTTTGCATGATTTAAGCAAGTGAAACTGTGACAATTAACGAGTCAACAGTTTATTGATTTGACTTTATAAGGAACCCCTGTTGCTAATAATGAAACATGTAAGTTTAAGAGCTACAGACAATAAACGTTCCAGCATCCGGAGGATTTTGGAGTTTTAATTTGATTTTGATTTAAAACAGGTTAATGACATGTTCACAATGCTTACCAGGACCAGGGAAACTTCAAGATTCAGTTTCAGAACGGATAATTGTTCCCCCCCAAATGTCTAACCTAAGTTGCTTATGGTTGGCGTGCATTGCGCTGGGGATGCTGAGGAGAATTGCTTCAAGAGAGTTGTCATCATTGACGTAATTGTGATTCCGCGGATGAATACTACCGTGGAGTTGGAAAGAACTGAGCCCACGCCGAGATGCAGTTCAAATAAAACTTGCGTTATGTCCTGATAATTTTCTCAGCACTTGAACATCTTGAATATGATACATTTTAGTACACATATTTGACATATTTGGCGACATTTACCAGTGCTTTAAAGGTTATTAGACTCGAATTCCGCGAACTAAGTGTCTCTAGAGAAAAACTCATGTCTGATCAAATGATAAATTGCATTCTACAAACTTGAATGATATATAAGCAGGAATTTTCCTCGATCTTTTAAGATTAAGATGTAAATAAATATTTTCCTAGCTGAAAACGCAGTTTGTAGCAAATAAAATCTATTAATGTAATAGATGACTTGTCTCCTTACAAAATGGGTTGGTGCTCTTTAATCAGTAAATCCCGGTGCAGGTTAAAGCAGGGATGATTCACGTGTTTGAAATTGTAAATGACAGATCAAGCTGTCGCACTACATGGTTAGCAGGAAATCAGTCGTATATAATCAACGTGGGAACATTTGTTGTTTCCAACCCGCATTGGAAAATTTATGAAGTTGGGGGTGTGTTGCTGAGCACAACGCTAAAACCAGCACTCACAAACAAAGGCACTCAGTGCGGAGGATTTTGAATATATTGGTCAAATAACACATTTGGATTCGGAAAACTAGCGTGAAGAACGCGAAGGCTTAGAAGCGTGTACAAATAAATCGGAAGTGCTGAGGGATTAAACAACAAAGTAAAAATTGTTTTATTATGGGTCTTTCAAAAGAACAATGGTAATTCATATTTAACGCTCATTTAGAATTATTGTACTTCACGATTAAAGCTGTAATTAAACGGAATTGAATTTAACAGTAGCTTATCTGTTCCTACGGTAGTTCCCGTCAGCCATGGCAAACGACAGCAGTGACGATAGTGGTGTTATCAGACGACAGTTAGCTCAGTTGGTAGGACATAATGGCGTCCCGAGATATTTTCCCAGCTTGTTCGTATTTTGTGTACGTTGTTCAATTTTACAGCTTCTCCATAGTCACTACAACACATTTGGATTTGCAGTATAAGTGTGAAAAACTCGATGGGCTAAGAAGCCTTTATAAATAAATCAGGAGTGCGCAGAAATGAATCAATAAAACGAAAATATTTTATTGTGTGTCTTACACAAGAACAAGTCATTCAAATTTAATGCTCATTTGGAACTATTGTATTACACGATTTAAACTGCAATAAAACGAAGTAGAATATGCCATGTGTGAAACATTTACACCACATTAAAAGATCTGATTATGATTGGGAATCAAATACATCTCCAGCACTGAGAATTCCAGTATGATTTCTACAACTCTATTTACGTTTACAATATCAAACAGCCGTTGCGGATTTTGTAAGTTCTGTGTAGTAAGATAAAGGCGCATGTCTAATTCCATTCAAATATATGTTGAAACACTTTTAATTTTAGGATTGATGGCTGATAAACATTGCCCCGTTAGCTAATATGGGTTATTCACAAGTTTCTAGGCTTGCTGATATTTAATCTATTTACCTAACCAAAACTCAGATTATTCGTCAGAATAGGTAAGCCGCTATTCCATTTTTTCATTTCTGTTATAAGCACTTTCAGCTCGCATTAAGTATAAGCATAAAATAAATCGAGAGAAAAGCCTGCACACCTAATTCTGTACTATTCTTAGTAAAATCATTATAAACCAGGGAAATGTCAATTGTTTCCTTTTTACAGATGTTTTGTAAAGCGTACTATTAGATTTGTGATCTTTTTCACATATTTTAATTTACTAATTTTGTTTACATTATTTCATCACAAAAAAGTAATCTTTTAATATTTAAACCTTCATGTCTTGACTAAATTAATAATTTGCATTGTGTAGTAATTTTTTGCTATGATTTATAGATTATGCTGCTTGAGTTACTCATGAAAGTTTAGTCCCAAACCTAGTTTAGTTTAGTTTAGTTTAGTCAGTTAGTGTAGTTTAGTTTAGTTTAGTTTAGTTTAGTTCTGTGGTAAAGCTACTTAGGTATTCGAAATAACTTGAATCTTGTTCTGTAACAGAATTTCAACTCAAGTCTCTCAAGAAAGGTGTTAATTATTAATCGAGTCGGCACATTCACCCAGTCCAAATATTGCTAAAATACAAAAACCTGAAAGCTCGAAAAGGTACCCTGCATTTCTTTTCCCACGTACTTAATTTTTATAGTATTCTATATTAAGTATCACTTAAGATTTAAGTAACCAACTGTACACCCAAATAAATTATCATTTATCCGGTGTTAGCTGAGAAGTAGTTCTAGAATCTTCGTATAAACTAAGTTACCCCTACTCATTTTCAAACACAGAATTCTGTTCTTGTCTTTCAGCTCCATACAGCAGAAGCCTCTTTTCATATTTTAATTCGGTCTCAACTTCCCACATTTACAACAATGCCATCCCCACAAAGAGTTTCCAGTCTTATAGTCCTACTCGGGATGTCTCTCATCACCCCAACTGTTCTCTTAGGATCCGTTGCAGATTCCCTCATGTCCCAAATGAGCAGCCAAGGAAAGTCTGACGCTATCCTGGAACTTCCTTCAGTCATGAGTTCCGTCCTGTCCAGTCCCAAGATGGCCACTCTCTCCGGAGCCAAGCGGACGTCGATGATGACAGTTCTCTTAAAGCAATTCTCAGCAGTTTCCCAAGCTCCGTTCATGTCAGTAATCAAAAATTTCGGCTTCGCTGACCAAGTGCAGCCTTTTTGGGTAGCAAACAAAATGTCCATCACGAACGCCAGCCTTCCTCTTATCCTTGCAATGATGAAAATTCCTGGCCAGTTTGCTTTGAGAGAGCCACAAAAAGTCAACCTGATTGCCGGTGACTTCTCAGAAGCCCTGAACATCTCCATGCGAAATGGAACTCCCGAATGGGGAGTGGAGAAGATCGAAGCCCCTGCCGTTTGGGAAACAACAAAAGGTGAAAACGTGATTGTCGCTGGAATCGACACCGGAGTTTTAAAAAATCACGAGACTCTTAAAGACAACTTCCAACCAGGCGGATGGTTCGATGCAATGAAACGAAAAGCCGAACCATACGACGACCACGGCCATGGAACTCACACAATGGGAACGATAGTAGGGCAGAATGGAATCGGAGTCGCTCCTGGGGCAACTTGGATTGCCTGCAAGGGTTTAGGAGCAAAAGGAGGCACCGAAAAACACCTTATCGATTGTGCTCAGTTCGTCTTGAACTTCAAGCCAACTCCTAAGGTGGTCTGCAACTCATGGGGAGGCGGACAAGGAAAGCCCTTTTACAACCAGGAAATTGAGTCCTGGCATCAAGCGGGAATAGTTCCGGTCTTTGCGATTGGAAATACAGGACCAAACTGCAGCAGTGCAAATTCTCCGGGAGACCAACCTAGAGTAATTAGTGTGGGAGCAACTGACGCACAAGACAAGATTGCCCGTTTCTCCAGCAGAGGATACACAATTGGAACGAAGACGTTCAAACCAGAAGTCTGCGCTCCAGGAGTTGCAATAAGGTCTGCTTCTAAGGATGGAGAGGAATCGTACTCAACTTTGCAAGGGACAAGTATGGCTGGTAGGGTTAAAACCATTTGAATTTAAAGTATCAGGTATAAAATGTAAATTGAGGGTGTGTTTCTTATAGCCCCGCATGTTACTGGTGCAATTGCTCTCATGTTGTCTGCATACCCCGGGTTGACTTTCGACGAAATTCTCGAAAAGCTGAAGAAAACGGCCGTGAGATCCTCAGTCAAAAGCAGTGAGACGTTGTGTGGAAAGGATAAAGGAAATTGGCCAAACAATCACTTTGGGTTTGGAAGGATTAATGTGAAGGAAGCCATGGCTTTAATTCACTCCGAAACGGGTGTTATCAGGAGGAATAATTCGATCACTTATCAATTACCAAACTTGTTGCCAACTCCATTACCGACTGTGTTACCAACTCCATTACCGACTGTGTTGCCAACTCCATTGCCCACAGTGTTACCAACTCCATTGCCCACTGTGTTACCAACTCCATTACCGAATATGTTGCCAACTCCATTGCCCACAGTGTTACCAACTCCATTGCCCACCGTATTGCCAACTCCATTGCCCACTGTGTTGCCAAATCCATTGCCAACTGAGTTGCCAGATGTTACAGAATAGCACGATATGCATACGATTATCTAATCTTTCAAACATTTTCTATGCGATGTACACCAATTAGCATTTGCTTGATTATGATGATACGTTCTGTTCAAGTATTTGTCACACTGTTTTTGTGCAAAAATTTTTCGATAGGTAATTTATTACCTCACAGCTTTTGCAAAGATACTACATGGCCATTCCAATTTGGTCTTTCCCTTGCCTTAATTTTATCCAGGTCGGCACAAGGGGCTCAACCTGCACTGATCGTAACGATAATACCATAAAAACTGAGTTAGTTCCTTGGCATTTTATAAAGATTAAAGAGAAAACTGCTTAATTAAACTTCTAAACCCGTACAGGAATTTGTATTCGCCAATATGTGCTATTTATTTTGTTTCGTTTACATCCATACAACTCCGGAACTCTTTATAAACTCTAGTTTACCTGAATACGCAAGCCGCAAATATATCAACTGACTAATTGTAAGCTTAACTTAGCCTCGCAACAAACTGTCATGTCACGTAACAAAACCGATAATTTTATTAAGTTAATATTAGAATAAAACGTACTTTTTCCTTGGCTGCTAGTGATAGTATGTGCCATGTCTCTTTTAGAAGACGAAAATATTCCCAGGATGTTTGATGCGTGACTAACGATATTTTTGTAGGTCCTAATTAATGTAAACCTGACATTCATTCTATATTTTCCAAGGGACTTGTGTCCGCTCATCTAAATGTTTTGTTACCTTTTGTGTTAATTGGTTATTATCAGTAGAATGTCAAAGTTGCACATTGTCTCATTTCTCTCACTTTTTACCTACTTCTTACTGTGTTGCCTTTAGACGCTGTGCAACTCGACCTTCCGCTGGGTTCACATCCAACAACATCATCAACATCCATTTCTTATGCACTTAAAACTTATAAATAGTACAGCAAGCCCAACAACAATCATCATTCCCTCTTAATCATTGATTCTTCCATCACTTTGCCTTTTTCCACGTCGACTATGTCTTTGTTTCAAGTCTAATTCTTGTCTAGCAATTTTGGGGTCAGTTAGATTTCACTCAAAACTGACTCCTGTATTAACTGCCACAGGTTAGCGGTGACCATGACACTTTTAAGGAGGTCAATTGTCAAAGTTCATCAACATTTAAACAGCATCCATCCCTGAATCTGCTGTCTGACGTGAACTAAACGCACTTAGTATAGGAAAAGTAATCAAGGGAAAGTAGTTTAGGGAAAGTCCTTTATAAGTGGTTTCGTTTCACTTCTTGTCTACATCCGGTTTACCACCTTTTATTTTAACTAATTAAGCCTTTCCACACCCTTTATTTCCATAAAGACACGAGACTGTAAGATAGTCATTGAGGTTCCCGCACTGATCAAATCACTGCATTATCTCTGGCAATCGTTTGCGTTACTTCGTACACCGGTACATACGACAAAGTGTATAGGTACATTTCAAATCATGCTCTGAATCATTTAAGTGCCTTTCTGCTGTGTTAAATTTAAAAACTGACTCTTTTCCTAGACAGCCTGTCATAGTGCTAAAGACAATGGAATCACTGCATACATTTTTCGTTCATTTGTTAAACTACTTCCTGTGGACTTACTTTCAAAAATAGTTCAGCTCCTCCTGTACGAAATAATTAAGTGAATCGTATAAAAAGATATATATCTGTTTTGATAAAGAAAATAGAAATCAATGATTTATGTGATAAATTCATTTTATCTGATTATCGCTATATTTTCATATTTTAGTTATTGCGTTGAGATTGATCCTGTTCCTTTTTAATTCATTAAGTAATTTTAATTTTACATATTTTAATAATTGTAAGTTGTAAAACTGATGATCAATAAATTTGGTTGCAAAATTCCTTTAAAATTCATTTCAATTTAAATTGTACCTGGTTTATCTGCGTAAATGTTATCACTGAACTAAAACCCTTTGTTAACACAGCATTATCAAGGTTCACCAAGCTGGGGCTCAAATAAGACAAACGCTCTTCTTACATTTATCCTTCCAAACCCAAACGCATTATTGGGCCAATCTTCATCAGCTTTGCCGCAAGCAAGCACATCTTCCGATACTTCTGGCCTGTCAGCTGATCTTCCTAACCTGCGAAGGATTTCGTCAAATTCCAAACTCATATTTTGAGACAACATCAGAGCAACTGCGCCAGCAACATGTGAAGCTACGGAAAAAATCCCACACGTTAATCAGTCAATATTGTAATTTACCATTTTCATCTCTTTCTGTGCATCTTTTCTATTTTGATCAAGATGATCTTACTTGCCATACTAGTCCCTGAAAATGTTGCAAACGAAGTTGTTCCTTTATTAAATGCCGACCTTATGTTAACTCCTGGAGCAGTCAACTCCGGTTTAAAAAGCTGCGTTCCTTTTGCATAACCTCTACTAGAGAAATCAGCAATTCGGTCATTTATGTTCGAAGCTCCCACGCTTATCACATTCAGCTGATCTCCTGGAGAAATTGCCGTCTCACAATCGTTCCCATCATCTCCTACGGCAAAAACTGGAATGATTCCTGCTGCCCGCCATGCCAAAATCTCACTGTTAAAGAAGGTGCTTCCTCTGACATATCCCCAAGAGTTTGAGACTACATTTGGTGTTGGCTTAAAAGTCAACACGAACTGGGCACATTCGGAAACCGTCGTGTCAGTCCCATCTCCATAACTGTCAAATGCTTTGCATGCAATCCATTTTGCTCCAGGAGCAACTCCGATTCCATTCTGTCCAACAATTGTCCCCATTGTGTGAGTCCCTTGGCCAACATCGTCATACGGCGTTGCTTTATTTGATATCGAGTCGTACCACCCGTGAGCATAGTTCCTTTTCAGAGCTTGGTGATCTTTTAACACTCCGGAGTCTATTCCAGCGACAAGTACATTTTCACCCCGAATCCCAAAGAGATTCCAAACTGTCGGAGCTTCAATTTTTCCCAATCCCCATTGGACCCGTTCTTCGCTTGCTGCTCTAACAGGGCGAATCAAGCGGACTTGGTGTGGTTTTCTTAAAGTGAAATTTGCAGGGAGGAAGGACAAAACCTTGACCAGAGATAGACTCGCGTTCTTAATGGAGATTTTATTTGATATCCAGAATTGTGTGACAATCTCCTCGATTCTCAACTCCCTGAGGATGGACATAAATGGAGCTTGGGATTCAGAGGTTCGTTTCTGTAGCAGCTGAACAAGCTTCACTGTCTTCGGGTTTCCGGATAGAAGGTTCAGTGAAGGATGTGACAGTACGGAGCTCATGACTGAAGGCAGCTCCAAGACAACATCTGAGGTGCCTCTATTTTTGAGCTCCGAAATGAGGTCATCCGTGATGATTCCTCTAGAGTTTACAGACAGAACAAAAGGGGTGAACAGAAACGTTATCAGTATGAAAAGAAAGGTGGAAATTGATGTAAATCCCATTTAAATTCTTGTTTGGAAGTTCACGAGAATAAACGGAGAACAGGTCGATGGGGATTATGACTCCGAATCCCACGTTTTAAAACAATTTGGCTATAAAATCGAAGTAGACCAGACGTGTTCTTATATGGCGGAATTTGCATAAACTGTATATTGTAAATTAATGCAAATATACTTCAATACTTATTGCAAGCAATAAACGATAATTGGTTTTATCTGGGACATTGATAAAAAAGTCAGGGAGGTCACAGATTTACTGCAACCTGGAGCCATGCTTAGTTAATTAGGGAAAGGAGAATTGACCGGTTTTCCTGCTTACATATTTCGTATTTTATATTAGTTCCGGTCGACTTAATATGAAGCTGAACGTTTATTAAAAAATACAGTAACTTCAATTTTCGAAATATAATGCCTTATTACCAACAGCTAAGCAAACCATGATAAACTTACGAAGGTTTGGAATATACATTTTCAAAATTTAGGTTCCTAGCTTCTCAATTTTCTTATACTTGGAATTGCTTTTAAATACTTTTATGAAGTCACATTTTCATAAAAATCAAATCAAAACTTGTTTCAAAATTCTGTTCCTAGTTAGTTTCGTGTATTCCAACCCAGTTTGCCAATAGGACCATAATTACATAATAAAGGCATGCTTCCTGTAACTTAGATGCGGGGCTGAATTCCGTTTCTAAATGCTTTAAATGAAATCACCAAATAATCTCAGGGCTGCCTATTAAACGCAACAATGGCAATCGATGAAAGTTTCGTATTTATTAGTTTACGCTTTTTAGCCCAGGTAATATTGGGCTTATAGGAGTACGTAAGGTGTCCGTCTGTTCGTCGTTCCGTCCGTCCCGATGTGTCCAGGATTGCTTAAAATGTACTTGAGCTACAAACGTGAAATTTTGCAGCATTCTTGCATAAGCGATTCCATTGTATTAATCGGTGTCAACATTCGTTTGTAATGATTAAGTCACCTTCTACCAGTGATTAAGTCCTTAGAAACGAATTTTCATCAATTCGTTTATTTGTTACAACAATTGACCAGTTGCATAAATCTTTCCAAATTTTTTGTATTTTAGAAAATGTATCATTGTACACTATCAGAAAGCAAAAGGAAACCATGAGAATTTGCAACAACCCTAGAAACCCACATTAAGTATGTTTCCAACGAATGCCATATAATTTGTTCAGGGCTTAGTTTGACCGTTTTTTGGCCGATTAAGTTCAAACTTAGTATCAAACACCCTCAGTATGGTTAATTGTGTCTATCAAAATTTGAAGGTCCTAGTTTAATGTATATGTTTGCTAAGACAGATTAAGCCGTAGTGGCAAATTAGATTATTTTCTTCAACTGACATTATCACTCACGAATCTCACGCATGACTAGATATTGGATTGCATAATATACGTCTCATAACAACAGGTACTTAATCTTCAGGTTTGTCTGGCTACAATGCTATTTTAACGTACATTAAGTAATAATCGCTATCATACTGCATCATCTAAGCCTTGAATTTCAATTGGAAGATTAAGTACAACCATTCGTACTACAAATAGTGAGCAACTATCTCATTATATTTTGGTGCTAAAACCGATAATTCGTTGATGGACAATAAAATAAAGCGAAGGAGTTATTGTGTTGTCATCAATTAATATTATTATTATTTTCAGAGAATCATTTTTTACTATATAGTAAAAAATGATTATGATGCATATATATGCATCATAATTATTTCCGTTATTAGCAATAAATGTAGAAGGTACACATTGAAAAAAGGTACACAGTAAAGGTCTTAATCTCTCAACCATCATTAACTTGGTTTCAAGTTCACACATCTGTAATCGATGTGACAACTCCTCTGAAGCTGTTTTGCCCTTCCAATCATTCACAACTTATTGTTTTGCTTAACTAAACCCCAACTTC
>JAQGAC010002375.1:0-10509 GCA_034696585.1 Isotomurus maculatus
TCATATTTCTGGACTTACTGATGGCTGAGAAAGCACTCAGGGGTTTCTATCATTCCTCTACTTCAAAATGTCTTCTATTATCGAATTAAATCACTCACGTTTAGGCCCAGCGGTTGTCCATTTTTAGGGATTCGTAATCTTCTGGAATACTTGAGACATCAGAGGATTTGTATGATGAGTAATATTTTAATTAACGATGATTGATACACTAATCTGATTTAAAATGCCGTAAAATTACCTCTTTCCATTCGATTTGACTTATTACGAGTCAAATGGCTAACTTAATTTAGGGTTAATTATTAAATAATAATAATTCAGGTTAACTGTAATCTCTATTGGTGCCAATGACAAAATGATTGTAGTTTGTATCAGCCTACTAAAGTGTACTTAAGAAATAAAGTGTTCAATTGACTGTAATTCAAGCTGAACGAAAAGTAAGGTGAATGTCCGTCTGCCTGTACAGTCAAAGAAAATGTAATGATGTCATCTTTGTCCATATTAAGCTATTCTTCGAAAACGACGATCCACAGGGTGTCATTAAAATCGTTTGAGACAGACGTAGCCATTCTTTATTCCTTGTGATATTGTCATTATACGATACCAATTAGACGGTGAATAAAAATTAAAGTACATGGTGACAGACTAATTTGCATGGTGAGTTTTTCTGTTTCATTTTTTCTCCGAATCTCATTCACATCCCAGGCTTTATACCTACACCTGAGTATTCACGGTCTGTTATGAAATTAAAAGATGAATTGGGCAAAGGGTGGACATTAATTTTACTCGAAGCAATAAAAGTGTTAAAGATACGAGTTGAAACTCAACAAGGCAAGTCATCATCTTTCCTTACGCACACCTCACCTCTGCGTTAAATCCTTAAATCTCAGTTAGGGTCCTTGTTTCCTAGTGGAAAAGGTTTGATAAGGCTTCTCTAAAAATTCCAAGGTTAATGATCACAGGATAAAAAGTTGGAAGACTGTCGAAGAAGAAGATACTCTCGTAGAAGGAATAATTCCTGAAACATTACATAAAGAACGAAAAGTACCACTTGCTTCTAACTTCTAAACTTCTAACTTGTATTCAGTATTCTATTCTCAAATTCTCATCCACCCTCTCGTCCTAAGAAAGAAGAATACTTCACAGTCGTTCACGTGTAATCTTTTTAGAGAAATCAGCAGCTACCCCTTTGATATCTGAAGATGATACAATGAACACACTTACCCTCAAGTTAAAATAAAGTGTGGTTGAGGTTTTTGAGGTAACCTGTTATATAAAACAACAAGTGTCTTCTTCCATGAAATGACGAGAGAGTGTATATGAATCTTCTCTACTAAAAAAGTAACTCACGCCCCTGGTGCCCTAACCGTCCTCCCCTAACATTGACTTTTTGATGGATACTTGTAGATTTTAACTTATAAAAGGTACAAACTCAACCTTTCGTTTGAGACTAGTTGGAAGGGAAGGAATGGTTTGTACGTTCTCCTAAGAAAAAACTCCATGAAAAGGAAGTACACACAAGAAGCGTAGCATTCAAGATAAAAACTTACCACCGTGTGTAACTCAACGCACGAATACCTGAAGGTTCTTAAGTTCTAAGGATCTCGGTTTTTTAGATTCTAGTTTCTAGACTTATCTACCTTCACAATGAGTGAGTAACACTAAAACATTATCTAAAACAACAAGGAAACTCTTCATTGTTCAATACTTACACTGATAATAATGATGAGTCAGTATTAGAATCCAAATCTAGTATAAGAAAGCTCATATGCATTTTAGAAAATTCAAGGGAAATTATAGAATGACTACACTTGTACTAACTACCACACGAGGAATGAAGAACTGAGAATTAATAGCTGGGCCAGTATGCGATCCACTCATCCTAAATGTATGATGTAATAATGTTCTGCTAGAGAAGAAGAAGAAGGTACTTTTAGAGGAATTTCTTTAGAAGACATTATTATTATCACGAAGAAAAAAAGGCAAAAGGCATAAGGTTTAAAGGTTTGTGGGTTGTTTGTTAGTTATTTTGTAAGTTATTATGATCATGATGTCTGCAGTGGCCATAGGCAAGGACAATACCGTGTGAGTGAATGAGGATACATAAAATACAAATAATAACGGGTAACAAGCAACCAGCACACTCGCTTTCTACTGCTGAGGACTACATGCAATGGCAACATTTATTTCACCTTAGATAACAATACACCTGCCTGTCTCAAGTCTCTCAAGCCCCCTTCACGAATAAAGGAAACTACAAGGGTACGTACGGACAAGATGATGAAGGTGATAAAGGTCACGAGAAATCAAGTGAAAATATACGACTTTTGGGGAACAAAAGATGGGAATTTGTATGGACATTTTGTCAGAGATAAGATTGGAACAGAAGTTAGGGATGGTGAAAGAGAAAAACTCCAAACTTTGTTTTGGGCAGTTCGATGGATGAAATTGAGATTGAGATGGGAGATAGCTCTCTTGGGCTGTTACTTCACTGACTGTGAGCATCGCCTTTCCGTCTGCTCCTGTCTGTCAGCCTAACTTGATTAAAAAGATAAATGGGCAAATAGGAGGAATTTAGAAACAATAATTTTGAAAATGACAAATTCAATAATTGGGGAATGCCAGGCAAACTCCAATTTGTTTTTAGGGGATCCAGACGACCCATTTCAAAGTTTATGATATTATGATAGTGGTTTTAGATAAAATTATAGGCGACGCGACAGACGACAAATACAGTAGGAAATGAGATGTGGATCTAGAAAACCTATTTAGAAATTTACTGACTCTTAATCAACCAACATCGCTGATGCTAGCGGATAGGCGGATGAATGAACGCTGTAGAGGATTTTTCGTAGTGCTCACATGTCCGTGAAGTTTAGTTAAAGAAGCATTTCTGAAAGATTCGGGAGGTACGAATGTCTGTGGTCGATGTCTCCAATTTCCACTTTTCTTCCGTAACTTTGCTTCTCAGCATCTGTCGCTTTTGTCAAGGAAAGGTGCGAATTCGATGCAGTTCATGAAGTAAAATGGGAAAAGAATCGAATCGAAGGAAATGTCTGAGATTTGAAACGCTCCCATGAAATGCCAGACTAGGTCTCATGCTACATTAGTTTCGTAGACTTCATGTTCAGCTGACCCAACTGCTGCTGGTGTGGTACAGAATGGTAGTTGAATTGACGCATGAAATAAATAGAATGTTTCTTTCATCCTCCACTCTCTCCTCTTTGACTTGAGAAGAATTTATTGAAAATTATGTAAACTGCTGGTCGGGAGTCCTCTTTTCTTTCCTCAAGTTGAAAGACTCTCTGAACAACTCAAGATTTGAGAGTATTCTCGTGTAGAAAGGAAAGGTCTTTTCAGAGACTAGGACAATGCGAAAATGACAAGGAGGTAAACCTCTTTTCCACAAGAGCTCAATAATGACTACAAGACGACAATTCTTCCGGACAAATAATCAAACTGTAGTCTGCGGTATGCATGAGGCATGAGCGTTTTCAAAATGCCCTTAGAGCAAACCCAACTTCTTTTCTACACTATTTAATTGAACAAAAACATTTTGGTCGTCGTAGGCTAAATTACCCCTCTTACGCAATAAACCTCTCCTCCGACATCCGATGAAATGAAACATGCATTCGCTTTTTGATCAAATTAGCTCAAAAACTAAGCAGTCTGTTAATTCACAATCGCCCCGTACCAAAGCATATGGCACACACAAACGGAATAATTTGTACTCGCCTGAAAACACTGGAAAGACATTTAAAAAGACTCTCATCGTATTCTCTGCCCGATTGAATGTGTACATGTTATTTTGCCTTGATCTGTGAGATCACTCCGAGTTAGTTTCGTTGTTGTTTTACCTATCCGTCCGTGACGGAAATGAGATCAGTCAAAGGAATACAAGAGAGAGGGGAAGATGTACCACATCATGATGACATAACAGTAATGCGTGCCTTACGTTACGAGCTGGCAGTAGTAAAGGAACTAAAGAATCTATAGAGAAGCTTCTGCAAATCTATTTGCCTTATATACACCAACTACACCAACACCACCAGTGTTTTGTTATTCGATGGTGTGGTAATGAAAGTGTTTTAGTTAGAATTATATTTACAGCTTCCCTAACTATCATCATCATCATCATGTTCGTTCGGGTTCTGTGTAGCTTACAGCTTTATTCTATTTGTTTACAATGCTAAGATGATACATAACATCCTTTCTAAAACAAGGAGATGAAGGTGGAGGAGGGACTGTTGGGTTCGTTTGATGTGTGTTTCCCTGCGTGTTTGGGAAAGATGATGATGTCATGTCTGGTATGGACTTGAGAGCCGCTGGAGCTGAGAAAGTCCTTATTACATGACACCAGACCAACCGTTGCGATGCGTATGGCTGGAGCAATAGTTCGTAGTTTCGTAGTAATGTGTTTGAAATGGTAGTAGCTGAGAGTAGCTAAGCTAAAAACCCGAAAGTTGACTCGTCAGCTCTTTTCCCACTCCCACCGTAATGAGTGTTGTGATCTCTTTTGATGTTTTATTCTTACAAATTCCTCAAGTAATTTAGATAAGCATTCTCTCTCACACAAAAACAAAATACTTCAAACTGTTCAAACAGTATGGTGCAATAACTATCTAACCAAGGTCCTGACAAGATGACACGGCATAATGTAATCAAGGTAGAGTTTATCTGATCTTCAGTCAGACTCTTCATGGAGATCTGGTTCACGTAATCTTTTAATTTTTGTTTGAGCTCCTCTCATTCTGTAATAAATCTACCTGCCATTTATTTCATCTCAACTTCAAAGAAACTTGTTATATAACAATAATTAATTCATACTCGGTTGTTGAATAAATTCTATTGATCATTTTCCTTAATTATTTATGTTTGGTGTGAAACAGCAAAATCTTTGGGTTCACATAAAAACAGAAGTAATAAGTATGCATGGGTGTATATCGTGTAGACGTAAGTCATTTCTTCCTCCAATTTATCCAGTCGCTGTGAATGTGAGTTGAAGGAAACGTGGAATGTCCATTAAATCTAAAATCTAGAATGCACGCAATTGTACAAAAATCCTCGTCATTATTACAAAGGAAATAATTGAGGAAAAAATCTCTGTTGTTCTTGTTGCTTTGCTTGTTTAAAAGGTGACTGTAACAATTGTAATATGAGGTCCTTAGTGAGGTGTTGCTTCCAGAGAGTTAACAAATGAAAAAGTTATGAAGCAGCAGACCCCAACTGGAAATTACTAAACAGTATACAATGTCAATTATTAACATGCGGTTTGGGTTTACTATAACTATACGGCTTTGGTTTTGGATGTAATAAGCTTCTGCTACAGTTTACACAACACGTACATTACATATTACATAACGCAATCGGTCTGTTAGCCATTATAAGGAGCCTTACACTTTTCCATAATGTTTTAAACCGGTCTCCTTCTTCTTCAAACAAAAAGGAACGATTGAAAATGAGATGGTTGAAAGTTGAAATGGAATAAAGGGATAGGGACGATAGGGTTAACAAGGTCCTTTTTTAAATTCAAAGTAAAACTTGTATTCTTTATGTTACGTGCGTACCTATAGATAAAGAGTAGGTCTGTCGTAGGTATGATTTATACATCCGTGGATTACTTGGATGTGTATTACTCAGATGAAATTACAGTCTCCCCTGTGTATTCACCTATCTTGTGTTCGGCAGACAAGACACAATTTCGATTTCTACAGTGAAGCCTCTGCTTGTTAACGAGAGATTTAACTGGTGTTATGGGGTTTTGAGCCAATTTTGAACTGTTAAAAATAAGCCGATACTCTGCCGATACCTTCCACAGTTCCACAGTCTTTGCAATAATGAAGGCACTTTCATTCAATACAAAATTTATTCCTGCAGGCAAGCAAGTTTCTACGTACGATCCTTGTGCGCATTAAAAGAGGCTGGATCAATCTCATCTCTCTCCCCTCTGGAATAATCCCTCATCTGTCTATTCAAAGCTCAAAGGTCGCTTGACACAGTCGCTTGCTCCTGGAGTGCTCACGTAGTAAATAATTCACAAAAAGAATAATTGAAAAGGTAGGACAGTGAAAAGGGGTCTCTGGACATAAATGAAGTTGAAGGGACCCCAAACAACACACGGAGTGCACACACACAGAAAGTCTTTTTATAATCCCCCGTTAATCTAAAGTGGATGAAGGTGCAAAAGGGTTTTTGGTCGAGAGCATTTGTGAATTCAATGAAGAGCAGCAAAAGCATTTTTAAAATAATAATAATCCGTCAATGCTTTCACTACACCACAATGCATCTCCAGGTCTCTTGTTCGTGCTCAAAAGTATGCCAATCTCTGGTTACTTTTCTTTTGTATTTCGTCCTACTGCAGTGGTACAGACTGCAATTGAACCGAGAGCACCTTTCGGTCAAAACACAAGCTTAAAGTAATGAATTTCATGTGGGCTGCTGTGGGCAGCACTCTCGCCTGACTTTTGTTGGATTGCCATTAATAAAAGAATCAACGTGAAGTGCCCCACTTGCTTTAGATTTGGTGTGCAGACGTCATATGTGCACTTGGAGTTGAAGGATGCATTTTGTAGCCGTACACAAAAGGGGAATGGATTCCAGGAACGCGTAAAACTTCCTCGTGTGTCTATCTGTTCGCTGCACATCCAGCATCAGTATAAATTATGTTGATCTATCAATCTTGTGACTAAATCGGAATAAATTCAGCTAGGTTCTCTCTCGTGTGCACCGTGATTTCGTGATCTCAGGAAGGGGCTTAGACGAGTAAAAGTCCGCTTTCGAGCTTGTATGTAAATTGAGACCTTCATCTTCATCATAATATCTACTTGAATCGTATATATACGAAGACGAAGCGTATTTCCAAATTTCCAAGGACAAGAAGAATAAGATACACTTAAGCTTTCTTCGTCTCCAGTGTCGTCAGTCTCTCTGCGTCTCATCAAATTGATCTCAGCGTATATACACGAGTGTGTAGTTGTAGTAGGGGAGCTCTAGTGATTTATTGAGGGTTACAAACGAGGGAAAGAAAAGTTCAAGTAAAATGCAAGTGACTGAAGGTAAAAGGAAGAAGTATGGTAAATCGATTCGGACAAAAGTAAATGTGGAATGATCTTCGCTACTTCGCTGCACAGACGATTTCCAGTCAGTCTCATTTCTCCCACTCGTCTCGTCTTTCTCTGTGTGTGTAAAGAAAAATACTTTTCTGCTTGACTAAGACTCTTTTACCAACCTCATCTCTCCAAGATATTCATTCCCGTCTACTTTATGCTGCTGGTTCCCTTTTTGCGGTTCACTCGCAAGGAACCGATGTTGATGATGATTGTGATACTTTCTCTGGAACTCACGTTATGACTCATCTCGCCTTGGTTGATGTGAGGACGATTTGTAATAATTCATCGTGAAGATGAAAATGGGTGAGACAAGGATCTCGAATTCTCTATCTCTCTCTCCCTGCCTGTGTGTGTATCTAATTTGATACAAAAGTGCATTCGTTGCACTACAGATATGCAGTTATTGCATAGTTGTCCAAGTATTTCTTCGACGGGTGAACCCACTACACTATTTCATACGCAGGGAAATTGTTGCACTCGCTAGACTGGTGCCATTACATATATTGGGATAGGGAAAGAAGACAGTCGAAGATAAAAAGTAATAAAATGGGGAAACTGTCTCTATTGGCCATGTGGGATTTAAATAATTCTGCTGAATGTCATTCCTCTTCTCGTACCCGTATACATCTTCCTTCATTCTGCAATGTGACTTTTACGTGGTCAAACTCCCATGAACAACCGCACTATGAGGTTAGTATGGGAAATGAAGCTGAACCAAAAGAACTCAAGTAAATCGCTGGACACACACACACACACAGCCACACGCAATTTCAGATTTTGTATCTCAGCCTCCCGTACAAATTCGATTACACGAATGATGTGTGTTTACTGTAGTTATTTTTCAGTGGAGAGGATCGATTCATAGAAGTTCTTGGACCGTTTTGGTCCCTTTAGAAAAGCAAGACTTCCTGAATTCTATACTTGTACCCGATAGTGAGATATCGTATATGACCTGCTATAAGCATTACATTTTCAAAGAGTAGTGTAGGAAGAGTTAGGCCAAAATTCAGAATCTGCAGAATATTTAAAAATACGCACTTGCTCTAACAGCACTTCCAGCTTCATACTAGTTCAATAATAGAACAAGATTAGAACAACAATAATTGATGAGCCCAGAGTGAGTGAGTACTCAGAGGATGAAATGAGACCACAAGTTAATGGAATACTTTGAAAGAGCTTAGAAAAGACAAAGGATTAATAATTAATGCGTAGAGATTTCCGAGGGTGGTTGGAATAAGATTGACTTTTGGGTTCGTGAATAAGTGCATATAGCTTTTTTACAATATAAGCTGTAAAGGCCATAAATATTGGTCGGGAGTGCACTGGCTTGATGCACAACCACCAACCATAACAGCTAGCAGCTAGGAGCATTAAAGTAAAAGTAATAATGGTACTATGATGGGAGAGAGTGCATTCATATTGTGGATTGCGGAATAACGATGCATTGCCATGTCTTGTTCCTCAGTCAGTGGGCGAAGGCAGGGGGTCAAATTCATTTTTGTAATTCATCTCATCCCATACTGATACAGGCACAGCACAAGTCTATCTATTTCTATTTTAGTACTTTACTACTTCCCATTAAGAATGACGGAGTGGTTTCTTCGAGAGATATCGTTTTATTTCCACAATCTACTCTAGGATACATGGAGGAATAGTAATTGGATTCCACACGGATATATTCCATCTAGTACTGCTGACTACGAGGCTATTCCGTGAGTCTCTTCTTTCAATGAATGTATTTTGCCCTTACAGCCTCAACTCTGCTAATAAATCAGAAAGGAATGTGTCTGTCTGCTGCCTAGCTGCCTGCCTAACTTGCTCCTTACTTCCGACGACTTTAATCCAATCATGAGAAAAGAAGTCAAGTCATAATCTTTTTAAATTACTGAATACCCGTCTCTGGAGTTATTAAGTTTTGTTGTAGGCTGTAGAAAGCTGAATTGAATGGAATTGTGCAACGAGCTTTTTTCCTTCCCTTCAGCCATTTATATGATTTCATTCTGAATATCAGAATAGACAAAAGAACTGTATGAGGTCAGAGGGAATGTGACACGCGGATGTCACCCGAAAAAGTCAAGCATCACTCACACAACACGTTGATAATGAATTAATGAAGCTAACTTAATATTCCTGTGTATTCCACGATGATGGGATATATACTTATTAAAAGTTTAGTAGGCAGAAGGATGAAAGTAATATTTAAGGTTGAAGGGCTAAGGAGAAAAGAGGAGTGCGTCTGTCGTCTGAATTGAATTGTACTCCCTCAGACGCATCTCTGCAGTTGCTTATTGCACGTAGTGAGCCATGCAGTTTAAAAATATAAAAGGGGATGAACCCCCATTACTTTCCGAGCATTATCATCTCTTTCGTGATAATGAGATGCAGCCCCCGGTGGTGAGCTCAATGCGTTTTCCTTCACCTCGATGGATTTTTAAAAAACCCGAAACCACTTCGGCTTCATATTTAGCCTTTGTCATTCCTCTGGAATTGGAATATACTCTCTCCTCCAACTTTACGTGTTACTCAAACTGTTATTGACGCTCCCAAGTCTTCCCTTTCATCCACTTTGGTTTATTGTAATACCCGAAATTTCAAAGGGCTTGCAACTTGCTGCACGCTACTCTGTTGATACTTTAACCTCGGGTGGTACGCACCGAAGAAGTCATATTACTATTTTAGGGAATATTGCCCTATTCTTCCATCCATCTTTGGCTTGGCGTAAGCATTTTAGATCCCCAGATGTAATGCATAAAGTAGCGTGTGTGTGTGTGTAGCACTAACCGCAGTAATACTGAACTTTGAGAAATGTACTGTCAACTGTTATTGCCTTGGCCTTCCAAGGATAAGCCCGTCTTGTTCATCGCTCATCATCTCCGTAATAACTAGAAGCTTGTATACAATCTTTATATATACGAATACGCACAGTTAGGCTTCACGCAGGAAAAGCTTTCGTGGGGTAATTTGCGGTATTGTCTTCCTATTCAATTCTTGAAAGGTTATGTGTGTGTGCTCTTGTGTATTGATTACTTGTGTGTCTTCGCTCTTCTGTTGTATCCCTCAGAAAGTTGAAAATACCAAGTTATTCTATTTCATATGGAGTAAAACGGAGTGTCTTCAACCTTCCGTAGTTTATGGTGGAAAGCGTGTAAAAGGCGAGACAAAACTACTCTCACTTGGAAAGGTTGAAGGCGAAGGGGAGAAAAATTATGATGACCCTATGGGGCCATTCTCAATCGCAATTTCCATTCACTCTTCCCTTTTCTGGAAGTATTGCTCTCTCTGGCCAACTCGAACTTCGAAGAGTTTCAGTTTAGAGAACCTTCGATCCACACGCTTCTGGATTATATGCGTGTAAGTAATAACATTGTCTCACGCGGTGCATCCGAAAGATACGAAGGAACAT
>JAQGAC010002376.1:0-10500 GCA_034696585.1 Isotomurus maculatus
TCTTCTCAGCTCTAACGGAGCCCAGGCCTGAATTTCTGAGTCATTCTGAGTCATTAACGACTTCTTACCTGCGTACAATCCCATGTTCGTATAATTACACAATAAGCTTCTGCACCGTTTCTCATTCAGAAGCTCAACATCATCTCCAGGTGTGCTCAAAGTGCGAATGACAGCAATATAAGTATAATGCTCGAAGAGACCATGCAAATAAGTAGAAATCACAAGGCAAACATTTACAACCATATTAGATTTGTTTATTCATCGAATTATATCAATAAATATCGTACACTCCTTAAAATCATTAAGTAACAGTAACCACTATTAACCTAACCAATTACAAATCTAATGAGAAGTTACAAACTTAAGTTACCGTACATAATATGTCGCTTCATAGTTTCGAAGAATAAATAGCCTTACCACAACACCGACCAAATTCCACCCCAACTTATCTTTTGATAACAACACACTGCTGAAGATCTTGGATTTGACTAATCATAAGCTTCAATCCCTTCATAAAATGTCCCCCATATTGACTTTACACAGTAAACCATTGATAGTCAACTAAATACCGAACCGCACCATAATGACACTAAACCAACTAATGAACTTAATTACTATTAAGTATGTTCCACAAAAACCTTTTGAATAACAATTAGCATAATTAAAGTACAATTAGGAAATCCTGTTTGGCTGGTTGCGGATAGCCGCACACATGTGACATGAGATAAATGTGTAAATAGCTTATTACATGTATAGGGTTGAGTTAAAGTAGTTCATTTTCATCACACTGTCGCACAACTCCAATTTTTCCCTTCGTCTATTTTCGTGGTGGGTCAAGTCACGTCGTTCACTTAAACTTTTAAACTACAACAATCGAGTTCCAATTAGTTCTTTTCTATTCTACGAAATCAAATTGAGATCGAAGTATTCGGATGATTTTATCCTTCAGCTTTTTCTTCTTCATTGTACTTAATCTTTCCTCATTACTTTTCTAGTATTTGTGCATCCTCCTTTGAACTTAACATTACTAAAACGCACTTAGTGTACGGACTAAGAGTTTACGTATAAATAATGCAAGTTAAGCCAATCTATACTTGTAAAAAAGTTGCATTTGTAATATATGAGATGGTTTCGTCTAACATTATTAGTACACGTTACATGATAATTATGATGGACTCTTTGAGTGATAAATCCACATATTATTTTAGGCCTAAAGTTGAGACCAAGAGTTGACCAAAATCGTAAATATTAACTGAGTTTAAGCTGTAAGAGTTCTCGTGAGAAATATGTGTGATGTGTGTGTGTGTATTTATGTATGTTGTTGGTTGACCATACGAAAGATCATCAAAAGAATACAATTAGCAGGTTTATTCTTCAACCCTTTTCAACTACGTGGGTGGGTTCAGTTTTTATTTAAAAATAAATATTCTACTCTTAATAACAAATCTTGTCACTTTCAACAATGATTTTATACTTTCAATCCCTTCCCACATCTGTTTGCTTTCTCCACATTCACGATTTCGTATAAAAAACGGATTTTCTCACACCATTCACGTTTTGTCATGTCCGGCCAAATTACATTCACTTGTCTTTTAGTCAGTCCGAGTTCTATTTAATTCCTTAACAAGTTCTTTTGCACATAATTGGATGGATAAGCTGAGACCAGTCTTTTGTACTTTCTGGAAGAGAGATGTTGTTCATATTTGTAGTATGGTTCCTTATCAAACGTATCATCAGATTTAACTTGCCATGTGTAACACGATGAGAAATGTGTCAATAGCGTTGAAGCATCTTGGTAAATTAAATATCTCCCTTAGCATTTGGCTGTACGATCAATTTTTGTTGTTCTCTCCTCACGGTCACACACAAAGTTTAATTGGAGACGTGATGTGCTACTGCTAAAGTAGTTGTCCGTGATGTGTTCATGCATGTGCCATTTTAATGTGTCACTTTTATACTAATGAAGCGAGCGAAACACGTTTCAACTCAATAAACTATGCATCTCACGTCAATTTAGTATGTTCAGCCAATTATGAGAAAGCAATAAAACCCTGTAGTCAAGTAGGTGCGTACAAAAAATAAATCATTTATTATGAATCCATCACCACGTCGTGTGTCCAGTCGATAACGTACAACAAGTAAACTTAACTAGCGTAGAGTTACTACACTTCATTAATATTGTGTCTCTCTGTACAGTCATATACTAAACGGTTATTGGATCACAATTCCAAATCTCACGTAAAACGGTTATTTTAGCCGGAAATCAACAGTTCATAAGACATTAAAGCTGTGAACTTTAGGGAGTAGTGTTAGGCAGGCAGGTTGTTGTTGTAGGTAGTGTAAAAATAAACGTGAGGTCTTTGTGGATTAAAATACTAACAATACAAGTGTCCTCATTTCATAAAAGTTGTTCAGATTGCGGTCTTCTCAATGTCTTCGCGTCAAATGTCACAAATGTGTTAAACTTTCCGAAGCTTAGTCACTATTATTATGTTGGAAGATCATACAAGTGTGTATGTGTGTAGGTTAGTATGTATGTGAGATGGCATTTATGTATAGAAACAGTAAGAATAGACCCGTGGGACTTCATTGCCAGCAGCAAAGGTGTAAATCGAGATCTGCCTCAAAACCAAGACGAGAAAGCACTTTGCTTTCCACTGTAAACTTTCTTACGTAGCCCCGTGTCCTTCTTAACTGCTCACATACAAAATACGACCACATTCACCACCACCGCTTATAGCTTAGTAAATGTATCTTTCGAATATAAAAATGGAGATCTGAAGTTGAAACTTTTGTTTTGTATTCCTAGCTACATAACCAACTTTACTGTCCAAACCGGCGAGTGTACTACTAAAATTCTTATGCATAAACACTAAGTTGTTGTACAAGTAACCTTTTTACATTTAAGTTACAAATTCAATGTGAAGCGTGGATGTAAGCGTAAACGAAAAACACTGGTGACTAATCGAATATCTCTGGATAAACTTTCTTCCTACAAGCTACGAAGCTACTGAGGGAGGTTACACAAGCTAAAAAACCATTAGTAATATAGTTTTGTAAAATACTTTTGTAAGTGGGACCATCGGTTGTGTGGAGATATCATTATATTATTATTTCATTATTACAAGCAGAAGGATTGTACGCAAATTCGAAAAATGATTTAGAGCTGACACTCCTCTTCAAATCCGTGTAGAGATCTTTGAGAAGGTCTTCATTAATTGCTTTTATGGAGAATGCACATCAGTATTAAATATATAAAGCTGAGATATGTAGCGGTCATTATATAACAGAGCACTTCTCAATGCCCCGTGAATTCTTGGATAACTTGGGATTGCTCCCGCATCATCAAGAACCACTCTAACTTAAAAGTAAATATTATTCCAACTGATTAATATGATTCAAGTTTCAGGATTGCAATTAAAAATGATTGAATTTCTGTTGCGAATGCGACTGCGGTTAACCTAATAGTTATTTCAACCCATATCAAAAATCAAGTTTGGTTCTGGCACTGTTAATCACTACAAACTACTTGGATGTTAGTACACTACATTATGCTAACTCTACTTCTTTAACGTGTTTGATCTCAATATTATAGTAATAATATTAGTTATTTGTATATATGTAAAATCAAATTTCCTAAAAGATTTTTCTTACTTCTACAGAAGGTTACTTCTGAACTCATAACTCTAAAATTAACCAAACCCAGTGAGAATATTATGTATAACGTGCCATTGTTGAAAATCCATACGGTTGTCTAATTTTCGGTATTATGTCGCCTTCTTCTTCTTTGCAGCGGATGGTGAGGACGTCGATGATTTCGTGACGTTTGACCGCTTTCTTTGTTCCAGGAATTCTAAAATAAGCAAAACAAAACGAACATTAAAACTCAGTCATCAAAGTCCAAAAGGCATCTGCCACTCTCAAAAGTCACACACAAAGTAAACGTGAGTTGAAGGAGCGTAGCCATATTACTATGCATATTAATATTCCACTTGGTCTCATTCTTCTACAGATCCATGGCAGAGAACTCATTAACACCAATTACTTACGCGAGGTGAGTTAAAACAATTAATCCACTGGGGCATTCCCCATCAACATTACAACCACCATGTAGGACACATATTATAGTATTCACTTTATTAACCACATCAATCACTCAAACAACATTCAACCCTCAACCCTGCAAACCTGAGAAAACAATTAATTACTTGAAAGACTTCTCTTAGTCCTGCTATACACTTTAATTGCGAATAAAAACTACTCTCCTTCATATTTACTTGCTCCTTGTACTTCTCCACTATTGTGTCGAAATTTACACTTGATTTAATCTCCTAAAAACTTGTCTGCTTACAATTCAAGTTGTACATTTGTCCAAATCAACTACGAGGGACTTTCTTATACAAACGTACCCAGCTTAAAAAATGTTGAATGTGGAATAAAAAGGCGTACATAAAATATATCCTCATAATCAATAGCCAATTCATTGTTTTTCTTTCTGCCACTGGATGACTCGGAAAACATCTCACAACTTGCTTCTCACACTAATTAACCATACACTACACTAACAAAGATCAGCTGCAGCTGCTAATGAAATACACTTCATCAATGTATTAAGTCCGTATAACAAACAGGAGAGGAATTTTTAACCCTGAGAAACTCTGAATTTATTACGGAACACAACAACAATGCATACTTTAATTCGTAATGATGAAGCCTTTGCTCAACTAATCTTCAAATCAAATTAGCTTCATATCTGTGAGTACACGATAAGCTTTAGTATATTCTCCATGTGGAATTTTGCCTTTCCTTCTTTATGAAGTTGATTACCCCAGAGACACACCTTTTAAGGCAAACCCTCCTCACTTACATCAACATAATATTCAAGTTTCGAAATCTCCCTTAATCGTAATCGTATACATATAATCGTGTGTATAACTTTTAAAACTACCAGAGATAATAAACATCAACCTCTCCATACTTTCGAATTTCATAAGCTTCACACATACAAAACCCTTGTTTCATTTGATTCATTCTCAGATTAAGAATTACACCTGAGCCCCATTCGATTCGGATTTTGATAAAATAATTCCACCCGAGAAAATTTAGCCCTTCAATCTATCATTATCATTTTCACTCACAATTTTACAATAGACCCTTCCACACACATACAATTAAAGGGGAACAAGTGAAACCCACGATTGTTGTTGTGAGTTAAGCACTACAAAAAGTCAATGGATGGGAAAACATAAATCAAGGATTAAACATTACTCTCCACACCCTTTCATTTGACAGAGGAACTGACACTCCATCCAGTTCAATAAATGACTCGTTCCCTATCTCTTGTCTGTAGGTTCCAACAGGTATTCCATCACTCGTTCGAACATATCTTCTTCAATTTCCTCGACTCTACTTCTTGGCTAACCATTTACTATATACAACACACCCGTAATTTAATTAATACAAACTCCCTTCACAAAACTCCACCATTATTCTCGTACTACGCTTATGTAAATCACTCGAAATTAGAGATCTATTCATTCCCATCAAGATTGGCGTGGTGTATTACTTACATTGATTCTTTAAACCCAACTATTGAAGATACCCTTCTGACCCTTCTCCGTGACTTTTATTCATCGCCTCAAAATACTCGCTGTTTTTGAAAAACATATTGCTAATATGCTAATGGATTTCTTTCAGATGAAAACTACTTCGTTATTCAGTATTTTTTTCGCAGTGTAATAAACTCAGATCGAATTGGGTTATATTTCAGGAAGGATGAACTGTTATTCTTCGGCTGCTGATAAAATTATTCAATCAAAGGGTTCCATATTCCATTGCCAAACATTCCCTCATTTTGAATGGAACCTCGAAGCCTTGTTTAACAGCCATTCATCATCACTATGCACAAACATTCGGCGGAGATTCCAGTCTCGTTAGCTGAGGTTCCAACTTAGCTCTCTCTCCCTTTATTTTACAGACACAGAAGACTGAACCATAAAACCCTGTCTCTGCTAAACCCTTCTTTCACAACATTGTTGCGTCTACAGGATGCATTTAAATTTGAGATCACTTCTATAAAATTCATTGATGTTCTCTCCAGCCTCCAGCTGAATTAAACAGATCAAGTCTTCTTTCAAACAGTCAAACACAGGATGTTCATTTCACTCCTGTAACCTGAGAGCATACTAACAAATCTGTTTGGTTCAGCATTCTCCACGCATACATTAATGTTCCTAATTCCTCACAGACTCTCTCTCTCTTCTTTAAACCTCCCTAAGTTTTCAATGAATGGAAACTGTAAAAGTCTTCGGAAGAATAAAAGATTCTCCAGACAAAACTACAACTTCCTTGAGAAGATCATTATATTCTGAGAGTGTCCAGGACATTACAATCACCACCACCTCCACCACCTTAAAACTGCATCATCTGCACTTCCACTTCCATCTGGCAAATGAATTCCACTGTCCATTGTACTCCAAAGTCTAAACTCCCAGTCAGTTGGGATACACACCACTTGACCATTGACTTATTCTCTCTCCAATACATCACACCAGACCAACCACGGAGTTGAAGAGAAGACGAACTGATGAATGGACAAGCAACACACCTTCATCCCTAACAATGGAAATTGAAGGAATGCATTTATCTAACAAGCATCGCAGTGAGATGAATCGACCAAGTATGAATATGTAACTCAAGAGATTAAATAAAAAACACGGAAACAATTCAAATTCATGTTGATCTCTTCATGAAGATAAGACTCCGATGAACTTCAATATTATCTAATCCCCCACTACGAATCACGCAGCCCTTTAAAACTTGAAACATCATAAGGTCCTCTTCTCTCTCTCCTTCAATATCCCCCACACACACAGACACACATCACATAACTCCAATTGAAGCGTATTATTATTCCAAACATTCTTCATGTAAATGGTAATAATAAACGAGAATCGTAATCATCCCCTCGTGTCAGTTGAACTCTAAACTTTCAGCCTACAGGCACTCACTCTCTCACCATCAATACATTTCCTACAAAAACACAAACGAAGAATTTCCTCCTTAAAATATTCCATGAGAAGTGTAATTTCAAATAATATGAAAATGAAAGCAGCCCACCATCGGTATGTTGAGTTGCCTTCGGCCTACAATAACTTTCAGTTTTGGACTTGAGGCCTCATGACACGTGGTGGAAATCTTTAAGCAATCGAGAGTGAAAAAATAGTTCAGGTAAGGGTGAATTCAAATGTGTTCTTTGTATTTTAAAACACATTCCTTCCAACTCCTCTCCACTTTAAACCCCAACTTATTTTATTATGTAATCTCTCACTAGCACGAAAGTAAAACGCCTGCTTTTTAAATTCTTCCAGTTAACTAAACCTACCTCAAAAAAGACTCTCTCACAAGGTTAATCAACCAAGCGTGTTCCTAATTACCTCGGCTTATCTTCCCAATATTACTAGCCCAACTGTATGTTCACAACTCTGAACCCTCGATAAGTAAGGTTATCTCTGAACGTGTGACATTAATCACTTCCCAAAGACACCACATGAGATGAGATGGTAGTCACAGCCAGTTTCTTCAAGTACCCATCGATTGCATCTTCATCGAACTCACGCATGATTACCGATTTCTCACAGTCAACTACCTAAGAGTGTCCACGACATCCAAAGAAGTCTCAAGAAACTACACAGACATATGCAAGGAGATGAAACCTTCGACCGTTGCAACCAGCAATAAAGCCTGGAGCAACCCGATGGTTAGTGAGAGAAAAAGTCTTTTTTTCGAAACACCTGCAACAACTTGTGAGCCACGTATGTGAACCACACTTGAGTGAAGAATAATGGTCTATAACATCTCTCAGTGGTTTAATGAACCATCATCAATAGGAGATCACTGGAGGAGAGACACGCATAGAGAGAGATGATTAAAGACCAAGTCTGAAGAAGAAGACTTTCCTCGGGTGACTTGGAGTGAACGAGGCGAATGTGAATAAGACGAACATGATGCGGGTGGAAGTCGATGGTTCCGTAATTGCATTTATGTCTGGAAAACCCATAACTCCCAGCGTGACTTTGATCCGTTGACTCGTCTGTGTCGTGTCAAGTTCAAAAGCCATCAAGCCATCGAGTGAGAGACTTTGAAAGTCTGTAGACTCGTCATGCAACGAACAAGGCCACTTCAAGCCTTTAACAAAAACGGCTTCGAAATAGGACACCGGAGGACCTACTTTTTCGAACTCCTCCACAAATGCATCGTTTTACAACCACACATTATCATGGATGAATGTTCCTTTAAAATCCATTTACTACGAAGGAACTACGACCATCTTGACAATTTATGTAGCCAACAACGTCTCCAGCCACACCACCACCAGAAGGGCGACTATTCTTCCTTTTGACACAACAAAAAGGGACGGAGGGAAGATGAGACGCTCTTCTCGTACGCGTCGCTTTTCTTACTCCCACTTGATTGGTTCCTTCCAAGGGTTTCCACTACTTTACTACTTTCCCAATTACTCCACCAAATGGTAGGGGAAAAACTCAGCTTTCTTGGGATTTAACTTGCATCGCAGATCAACTATATACTCTCACATTATATAACACACCCTGCATATATTATTACACCACCACGGTTATATAGCTCCTACTCTTTCTTCCACACAAACAACTCTCTCTCTCCTCTCTGGACGATCAAATTATAAAGGTCCACAAGTACCTTTGTACTACACATGCATCTCCCTTCCTTCCTTAAGCTGATGATGAATCCAAGCCTTTAAATTACCCCACGTACACTCTCACAATGCTCTCATCTCTGAATACACGAATCCACCTAATCCACCAAACTAGTTGTCTTGTGCTCTTAAAATTCTGTAAATACAAATGTGGCCCATATCAATCATAGCGAGCATCATCATTTCCTTCGTCTATTGTCCTAATAATAAGGTAGGGACGCAGGTAGTCCTCCAGCTACCATTTCACCCGGACCCTTGATACTTAAACACTCTTCAAATCTGTTTTTGGTTTCTGAGGTGATCTGCGAGATATAGGGAGGTGAGTATGGGTATAGCGAGACCAGTCAATTACCCTCGGAGAGCCACCCTCACAACCGAAGGGTACTCTCCTCGTAGTTGTAGAGTGAGTGAGTACACTCGTAGTAAGGCATTGACCTACAATTGGTCCCTTAAAAGGGCCAGGTAGAAATACGTGCGATACAAATATACCCAACATGAATGTGTATTGTCCACGGTTCCCTGAGCATAATGAAAGCAGCGTTCCTCCTAAACTGACAACGTTTCCTTCAAGAAGAACAAGACTTCCTTACAAACCCAAAAGATGCTTGGCCGTTACAAACGAAGAAAAAACTACATCTTTTCTTACTACAAATCGTAGTAAAGTCATAAGAAGACATGTAAGACGAAGAAGACGGTAGGCTGACCCTACTGACTACCCTACCACACCACCACTACCAAAACTATACCATCACCATATGGTCTCAAGTCCCAACCAACCTTCTTCTTCAGACATCAAAGGCAGTTGGCTGTTCTTCTTGTCTTGTTGCAAGACGCAACATCAGCAGCCGTTGTTCCTTTCTTCGTAAATGACATCTCTCCAAGCCATTCTTTCCCGCCCAAGCAACCAGCTAAGACGCTCGTTGCAAACAACAAGAGAGGATAACGTGTGATAACTGCCAACGACTTGTAATATGACGACAGTCTTCGTATTATCTGACTCATCCTTCTTCGCCTATGCATCCAGCCAAGTATTCTCAGAAACTAAGATAGCATTTCCTTTTCTACGCATCTTCATTTCCTACCAACCGACGTTTCTTCAATAACTCCAACCGATCATCTCTGCCCAAGTTTCATCATCAAAAGATTCTTCAACTCATCTCTAATCCACACACAACCTACGACTCTCCTCTATTGGAACTCTCTTAATTACCATTCCCACACACAAACTTCCTCATTAACCTGTTTCCACTCGATCTTTAATTTATGCCACATTAAACTACCGGTGTATTCCACCACCTGCTAAAAATGCTAAATACCAAATGGCAATTGACTTTATCTCTCAATCCTTATCAGTTTGGCACCTTAACTCACAACACCACTATTAGTCGAGCGTAACAAGTAGCTTTACTACGAAATATTGCGTAGTCTCCTTTTCCCTCGCTCCGAAGGTTTGTAACTCCGTAGTATTTTTTAGTTTACTACTACACATAATTATTCTAGTAAGCCACATGCATCCAAATGTAAATGTGTTTTAAGCACACCACAACACTCGTTGCTTCTCATTATTCTAATATTAATCCCCAAAGATGAGTGATATGTGGGAGCATCATCCACGAACAATCATCACGATGAAACCGATACTCTCTCTTAACAGCAACTCTATATAATTCTATATGTACTCTCTCAATATAGCAAAGGCACAAGGAAACAGTAGACTTTTACTCAAGGCTGAGCTGTAAATATTTATAGTTCACAAATATATATTA
>JAQGAC010002377.1:0-10499 GCA_034696585.1 Isotomurus maculatus
AGGTCGTTGACCTACATCTAGTTCTCTTTAGTGAGGTAATCCATCATCTCACGAGTAATAACTCTCTTTGTCTCACAAAAGCTTGATATCATACAGTTTTAAATATTAAATTAAATAAATAGAAAAAAAATTAATAAATAAATTTGTGAAAAGACAAATTACACACATTGATAACATTGTGGACTTACGTGAATGTTAGCGGTTCTTAATCTGTCCTCACAAACATTACAAAATTCCTTGAAACTGTTAATTGAGTAAATATATTTAGGTAACCGTAACACTCTGTTTTCTGCAAATCAAGTGGTTCTTAGAACTATTTGAATAAAACTGTCTGTAACCAACCATTCATCTTGTGGAGAGTATAAACACAAATGATGTGTAGCATGGCCACGCCATTGGTGACTTGGTACCTGGGATCTTTTACTCGCCAGTAAGCTGCGAGTTAAGATTGTGCTGAAAGATATGTTGCAACTGGACGCAAGTTTCTTTTATTCTGCGTCTGCAGGAACTGACGATTATAGAATTTGTGAATATTTTATCTGCAAATAGTCTGCGAGCCTCACTTGATACCAAATTCAAAATATAACTTATAATTTAAAAAGAGATCAAAGCTGACACGAATAAACATTGACGCTTGCTTACATTTGGATTGGTGAAGTGTAAACTCCAAATGAATCTTCCGGATGACCTTGTCAAGTTCAATTGAGATAAATATATATTTCAAATCTGCAAAACATTTCGCTGAAGTAAAGGAGGCACGTTGAAGCAGTCTGGGCAAACTTGTGGTCTCATTTAACAGAATATTACTTTCAAGAGCCACAATGAATGAAAAATCACTTAAACGAGTTAAGAAGTTATTTTTCTGATGCTTAATGAGGATGACAGTTTACATGCATGATTCAGACTTCAATATTTCGATTGATTGATGTGCAGCCTTCTCGACTGTTTAACTTTGATAGATCCCCTGTTTGTTTTTTCAGCTTTCCTTCAGGTTACTGAAACTGAACCAAGGGACAGTTATCATACTAAAATTAGTATGATAACTATTTTAAGTTACTTGTAATTTTACAAGCAACTTAAAATAATGTTTTGCGATTCAACGTTTTGATCGACTTGATTGTCGTCGTGACTATTCGGCGACGTCGTTAGTCCGATAACTTCTTGAGTTTTCACTTCATTCTTTACCTAATAAGGTTAATTTTTTTGAGTCAGAAATGAAACTAGCGAAATGATATTTTGGCTGAGTTACCACAATATGAGCGTATGAGGAATTGAACGTTACGCGATAATAGGGAAATTCGATAACAGAAGATGAGAAGTGAGATCTAATTTCACCCAAGCAATGCTCGAATGTGCACCTACACGTATGTTTGCAGCGGATTAATTGCAGCTGCCTCGTGCAATTCGTGCTTAATGTTTTCTTAAGTTATGAAATCTTTTACTGAGAAACTAATCACTTAGGGTTAATTGCAATGAGCATGTGTTATGCACAACTCAATTCGAAGTTTTCAGAATGAAATGGTTAGCTGATTTTACATTTTTTGCTAAAATATGAAGAAACCAGAAACTAGCATTTTAGAAAATGTACAACCCTCACCGAATTAAAGTCTGATTCCTAATTTTTGTATTTTTTTGTCTTTTCCAACAGAATAATATTAACTTTCATAATCACGGGTAAATTCATCACATTAATTTATTAATTGCATTTGTGTATTAATTTCGCTTTAAAATTACAAGCAATCACATTTAAGCAGCCACGTCCTCCCAGACAAGATATTTTAGTTTGACTAGAAACAGGTTATTTCTGGCATGTATTTAACGGGTCGCCAAAATTCATGAATTTTGTCACTAAAGTTTTGACAACCCTTCTAACACAAGAAATGTATTAACTGCATCGGCTTTGTATAATGTAAACCTCTTTACCACAGACAGTAATCACATGGCAGCTAAATGCGTAGTCCACCAACCCACTAAAAAAGCTACTAAATTTTTGATTATCCTGATGATTAATATGTTGCATTTCATTGAAATTCAAATTCGTAAATACATAGTCGAAATTGCTAAGATGTTTGAAAATTCAGTCTGATGGCTACACGGTCTGTAATCTATGGCTAAGTTCTTTTCCAGAATTCCTCTTGGTTTAAATGTAAAATATGTTAGGTTCAGTTGCAGAGATAATTTACATCGCGCTTGAATGCATGTTTAATTAATATCTGAAAACTCCACTCAAATTCGCAAAGTTGCTCGTTTGCTTGGCTACAGAAAAGGAGTGAAAAACTAAGTTTTAGCGAGTGAAGTTTCCTTGAAAAAGCATTCCGAATATGAAATGCTTTTTCACCCTCACTAATCTTGTTTTCTCCACTCTCTTCAGTGGAGAAAAGGCTTATTCAGAATATGCGAAGAGAGTGGGAGCAGGGAATGTCTAAACTCACTAACTTTTTTTCTATTAAGAATTGGCTGTTAATAAGCGAGTGGTGAGGCAAATTAAGACATGAAAATATAATTAATAAAAAAAGATTCGAAGAATTCAAGTGTGAGTCGAAGTACAAGAAGTACGTAGTCGTAGTACGTTGTATGAAAGAAGAAATCTGTTCATATCATAGTTTATTTTCTTGACAAATAGAACATAGCTGAATTAACAGTTCATTCCAGTATCCGTTCACAGAAGATAATATTAATTTTTCACGGAAAGAAGGATGACACAAATGAAGGAAAATGAATCCAGTGTAAAGCAAAGTGTCAAGGACAACCTGCTCGCTTTCGTGGAAAAAGAGATAACACAAATGTGCTAGTCTTTTCTCCTTCACACGTCGCGAGCTGATTCCTCATAATCATTCATCACCCAAATCTCCTTTCTAGTTTGTTTTAAGCAAATAAATGTTTTTCCATGAATTTCACACTCGTTCATCGCATGTTAATTTGGGTAAGTAAGAATTTGCACAGATACTCCCACAACTTTAAACTGCTTTCGCAGAATTACATGCGGTTAGGTTTCATTTTAAGATTGGCTTCTTTCACAGGAACTTAATTCCTCGTGCAACTCCCAAAGCTCCGTTCAGTCAAGCTTTCCACTTCATCCATAATGGAGGTCTCCCCGAACCTGATCTTCTTCGTTGTTTTCTTCACGCTGAACGCAGCCAACGGAAATTCCGAATTTGTAAGTCTGAATCCAGAAATGAAGTTATTAGTTTCCTAATTTTGTGTGTTAGGGACCTGTTAAATTCCAAAGGTCAGTTCTTCGGTTTTGGTGATAAAAATGTCATCAAGAAAGGTGCGTATAATTCCGGATAGGTTTGTGAAATATTCGAGCCCTTCCATACTCCTCCATTCACGGCCATAAGCCTACATGGGATAAGATGTATCCCTAGTTATTTCCCCTTCCCATAAGTACTATTGAATAGGATGCCTCACCTTGCCCCATCCTAATTCCTAACACCTTCATTGGCATCCCGACCACTTTCTTACCGTCTCATTTATCTCCCTCGACTTAATTAGGAGATAAACATCTGACTTAATTTTTCCATCTCCGACTTTCTTCGGGTCCTTTGCTCCGAGGAATCGGATATTCAGTCTAATGCGCTCGAATGGGACGGATGTGAATTCCCTTCCCAGAGCTATTTCATTCGAGGAATCACCTTAGGTTAATTTCTCGTTATTAAGGCTACAAGGTATCCAAAAAACAATGAGTTACCTGGTTATCCGAATTTGACATAATTACACTATTAAAATCCAACCTGCTCCGTATCATCCTAAAGGTAAAACGTTTACGCTTAGATTGTTTTGTTTTGAATTTCGATTCATGACTAGGGAGTCGAAAAGCATGGACAATTTTCTTATTTGAATTAGAGTGAATCACTTAGTCTTAAAAACCTATCTCCTCCCTCAGTTTTTATCAGATTAAGTCGATCTTGATATCGTTTTAGAGGTAAAAGGTGTTCGCGTTTTTTGTTTGAGTCTCTTTGACCCTTATTTATAGCTTAGGAAGTATTTTTAATATTTCTATTCCCCTAATTACTCTATGCATAAAGTTTCTCTTATTTGTTTTGATAAATATTGAAAGAAGTTCGGTTGAGGATAATATTTTATAAATCTGGAAAAGACTCTGCAGAGGCGTATGAAGTACGCTGCAGCTATCTAGCAAACTGGTAGACTCATTCGACTCATTCGACAGAATTTAACTTTAAAGAGCCAGAGTGAATATTATTATTGTTTTTTTCAGTTGTTCTCCACAATACTAACAGTTATCGCACTTACTGCACATAATTTAAAGTCATATTTTGTGATTCGACGATTGCATAGATTAATTTATTCGTCGTCTTGACTATTCGGCGAAGTCATTGGTCCCATACAATTTTACCCTCTGGAGTATTAACTTCACTCTTCATCCGATCAGGAAGATTGATTTGAGTCAGAAATGAAAGTACTGGAATGATAAAACGGCTGAGTTACTCCAGTATGAGCGTATAATAACAGAGGAAGCGACGATGAGAAATGAAATGAAATTCCATCTAAGTAATAATTTGTATTAAGTATAAAATCATTTATTAAAACTGAAATTGGTTGAATAAGAAATATTCGTATGTGCACCTACAGATAAGTGGGAAGCGAAATAATTGCAGCTACTTCGTGTTTAATGTGTTTATAATCTCAGAATATCTTTGTAACGTCTGGTTATGTGCGCTTTGTGGAATACACTCAGATCTTGGAACTTCCTGGAAGGCCTGAGTGATCCGTACGATTTCAAGAAACGAAATAGTTAAGAGAGAGAGGAATATTCCAAAATAAAGAAGTCTATTTGTTCCTAGATTAATTAAGGAACCTATTATATTTAAGAATAACCGAAAATACAACCTCTCGCTCTGAGAGCATTAAACTGAATCCCGAGGAGCCAGCAAGGCAAGCGTGGCGAGTCCTCGAGGTGAGTAGTGGGGTGAATAACCGACTCTTCCCAACACTAAACATTACTCCCTTCCATACAAACCTGACCTACATTTATTAACATTGGTGAGGTATGGGAGATGCTGGCTGCCAGCATCTCGTATACCTCACCATACAATTATTCCATTCTTAATTAATTAATTACTCAGTAATTGCTTATTAAATTACAAATATCTTTCGTCATCATCTTTGACAATAATGTCAAGTATTTAATTAACCTAATGTTGAAAGGTGATGACTCTCCTAACTCGATCCCGAGACCAAACAAATTTTGGGGATACGTGATACATCCATGCCAACTTGCTGGCAACCATCATTTCTTCCCATACTATTACCTCAGGCTTTTAACTTAATTAACTAATTACTCAGTTACTGTTTATCCAAACGCCAAATCCTTTGTCATCCTTATTCCTTATGATCTTTAGTATATTAAGAATTATTCGCTAAAGTAGATGAATCTTAAATATCGAGTTAGGATTAATTAGATATAGCCCCAGAATATTATTATGGAGGATATTAATAACGTGATAAAGTTACATCTTTAACTGATAAACTGCTCAATTTGGGTTCATTGCAATGTGTATGTGTTAAGTACACCTCAATTTGACATTTTGAAAGTAAAATTGTTAGCTAATTTACACTTTCCAGTAAAATTTGAAGAACCCAGAAACGAGGATTTAAAAAATGCACAAACATCACAGAATTAAAGTATGATTCCTGATTTTTGTAATTTATTATTGTTGTCTTCTTTTACACAATACTAATAATTTTATTAATAATCCCAGGTAAATTAATCACATTAATTTCTGAATTGCATTTGTGTATTAAGTTCCCATTAACTTTAATTACAATCATTCACATTTAAGCTGTCACTCCAACACAATACATTTTAGTTCGCCCAGAAGGTTATTTCCATTGATTAAAGCATGCACAAAAATTCGGCTGACCAACTCTAATCCATATCATGTGGTTGCTCAATAATTACATAAGTGCACATGAGGCTTACTTGTCACAGAAATATCCCAAGTTAAGTGCAATCTGTAATGTACGATCTGTTTAATTTCACTTACACGAAATCAGAAGAGATGAGGGTGGAGGATTGTGGCCGCATGATTTTACAGTTGAATCCGTACACACGTATTTCTTACAGAATATAATAAGTGAGCCGTAGGTTCATTTAATTGGAAGACTTCAGCTTGTGTGTATAAGGCGAAGCTTATACAAAAATAGGCCTCACTTTTTAGCTGGTCTTAATTCTTTCAAGTGAAAAAAGCTCAGTCCAAATCCTCTACCACTACGAGTGAAATAGTTTGATTTGAACAGTGAAGCAGAATGCACGAAGCTATAAAATTCTCGGTGTTTGTGCTCCTGCTAACGACGTCGCAAGCAAATAAATATGTGAGTTTTTTCGTCATAATATATTACTTTTCTTTGTCGGAACTTTTGTGTTTTAGGACGATGAAGTAGAGCCGGTGGAGACAGAGAAGCAATTTATTCTGGATCAACATAAGAATACAATCGAAACTTTGAAGTCTGAGGTTCGTACGGACAAATTAGATTTGAAAGTATAAATTGCAGCTCTCCTTTAATTAATTTTTTAGATGGACATACTCTTGGGCAATTTAGTGAAATCCTTGAATCAAAAGGTGACAGCAATTGATTTGAAGGTGAATGCGTTATTTACAAATCTGTCGGACACTTTCGATCAGAAACTGACCAACATCGATTCAAATCTGTCGGAGATCTTCAGCAAAAAACTGACGACGATAGAATCACAAATGGAAAGGTCACTTGCAAATTTGACGGATTCATTCAATCGCAAACAGACAGCGAGCGATTTAAAACTGAATTCGTTGGAAAGATCACTCGCAAGTTTGACGGAGGCTTTCAATCGTAAACTGACAGCGAGCGATTTAAAACTGAATTCGATGGAAATATCACTTGCAAATATTTCACAGACATTGATTTCAAAAATTATGACAAGTGATTCAAACTTGGAAACATCTCTTGCGACTGTGTCTCATTCAATAAACCAAAGCCTGTTGCAGACCAAACTGGAACTAATATCTGAAATGATCGGCTTGAAATACGTAAGTTTTGGCGTAAGTGGATATACTAAATTTTAACTGTATTTTGCACTGGGCGCTTTTGCTAAGCAATCGTATTGATAAAGCGCTGATTATGTAGTTGTGCAAATATGCAGTTTAAATTCTGCTACATGACTTGGCTTTTTTTTTGCTGAAATATTGCATCGCTTATGACTTCGGGTTTGTGTGTTGATATGGTACACAAGACCGCCTATGAGTAAATACGAATAGACTGTAATTTAAAGGACTCCTTTTCCATAAAACTTTTTAGAACCCTAATCATCATAGCCGTCTTAAAAACGGTAATGATTTATACATTAGAAGCATCATATATGTTATTTGATTATATCGTGCAAAATAAAAGAAATCAGGAATTCCACACACAATTCTTTTGAGAAGGACATACCAAAGATAAGATAAAATATTCAACTTTGAAACACGAAAGTTTTAAAGGCTTTTACTCTCAATTAATTTTTTTACTGAATATAACCGAAATTCAAGTTTCCATACAAAATTTTTCAAGTTTTAGTAACTCTTTAAGGAAAACAATTTGTCGTCAGAAAATCAAGAAAATCGACATATTTTTAATTTTGACACAACTATGAGGACTTTACTTTTACGAGCTGCGCTACTGTATGATATCCACCCGTTTGTCCGATGGTTAGTGTGTTTACAATTCAGTTCATGCAAACCAATCTCATCCGCACCAAAATATTAATTTGTAAGAAAACCAAATTCAGGGGCTCCCTTTTCCAAACACAAAGGTGTCCCGTGGGGATCCTCGAGATAATCCAAAGCATTTGATTTTTTATGCTTATTTCGCAGCTTTCACTCTTTTCAAAGACTGCAATTACAAAAACTCCTATTAAATAAAACTTTTAAAACCCTAATCATCGTAATTATAATGTTAAAAAGCTACCCGGGATTACTTGCCTTCTTAAAAAGTGTAGTGATTCGTGCATCAGAAATATTCAACTTCAAAAAACGTCAATTGTGAAGGTTGTTACTGTGAATTAATTCTTTTACTGAATATAACAGAAATATAAGATTCCATACAACTTGTTTGGTTTTTTTCACACATTCGGGAAAACAATTTGTCGTCAGAATATCAACTTTTTTTGAATTTGGACTCAACAATGGAGCGTATTTTTTACGAGTGGCGGTATTGTATGATATCCACCCGTTTGTCCGATGGTTAGTGTGTTTGCAATTCAGTTCATGCAAAACAATCTCATCCGCACCAAAATACTAATTTGTAAGAAAACCAAATTCAGGGGATCCCTTTTTCAAACACAAAGGTGTCCCGTGGGGATCAGTGAGATAACACAGAGCATTGAATTTTTTCATGCTTATTTCGCAGCTTTCACTCTATTCATTACTATCTTTGGTGTCACTTGGTGGACACACACTAAATTTGAAATAAACTTTTGGCACCTTTGAAGGTACCCATAGGTGTCCCTCAAGAAGGCCCCTATGGAAACATTCGTACAATAAATTTCGGAAGGGTTCTCTCGGAAAGAAGAAACGACGGATTGAACTGGATGCTCCAGGAACCCAAAATCACTTCAATGTGGTTCTCCATAAGGATGAATAACTTGGCCCCAAACGATTACCTGACAATCACTGGAGTTTCCGCGGCAGGAGAAACCACCCGATTTCAAATAAAGTTCGAATTTACTATCTTTATGAAAGTGGTGAAATGAATCAAAGAGTGTAAATTTGTATTGCACAGTTCCACGACTCCAATCAGGACGGAATTTACAATTACTGGATTCGTTGCCTTCGTGTCGTTGACAGTCAACTCGGAAGTGTTCCATCCGAGTTTAATTAAACTTTGGTATCGCACTGATAACACTGGCGTAGACACTGGCAGATCTTATCGTGGGGAGGTAGTCACCAAGGAAGGCTTACAGGACGTGTCGTTCCCTCAGGGGAATGCGGACAATTACACAAACTACGCCACCTCCGCCATTTTGATTGCTCCTCCAAGCGGAAGAGAATTTAAGATCACTTTGAAATATCTGGATACTGAAAGTTCTTCAAGTTATGCGTATGATTATTTGAAGGTGTTCTCACTTGATGGCAATTCGACTATCTCATCATCCCAAACAAAACCAAGACCTGATCCAAACCAAAAGTAGGAAAGATTCCTTTAAATCCGGCTGAAGTATTAACTTGAGGGCAATGGATTTGTAATTTGTAATAATCGAATGTGATTGGTGTAGGTGGTGTGGACATGTGGGTTACAGTTCCCAGACTCTGGGGTACTCCACTGCAGCTGTGCTCTTCTTTCGTTCAGACAGTAACACTGTAGGGAAGGGATACAAAGTGGAGATTCGGCCTGAATGACGTCATTTCACTTCTTAGCAACTCATAGCTTTCCTTTTGTTGCATAATTCAAAACCTTCATTTCTCTTGGCTTCCTTAAAGTCACCTTTCTCAGCTTAGCCGTAACTTCTTTGTTTAAAGATTTGAGTTGCTTCCATTCATCTACAGTTTAAAGTCCTTTCGACATAATAATAAGTCATGTGCAGTATTTTGAATTGTGTTTTTATTTGTGAATGAAAGATAGTCTTTGTGAGAATTGATTGGGAGTCAGCGCGAGTAGAAATTCCGTTACAGGAAAAAAGGCACTTCGTGAAGTTCAGCTCCCATTTGCGTACCGAATTGGTTTGGCGAAGGAACACAGTCACGTTGAAACAGAACGAAACTAAAATCAGCCACCCTGTGAACCCTTTCAAGTGTTTGTCGACAACTTCGACGTCGACAACGTCCAGATGAGACGGCAGTTCCACATTCCATCGTCATCTTCTCACATCTCACCAACTTTATCCGCAAGCCTTACCAATTAAGTAATGAAGGCAGTAAACCATAGCTGATGACAAGAATCCAAGTATTCCATTAGATCACATTGAACTTTTTGAACTTTTATGGTTGCATCTCTGCAGGTACATGGCTTTCCATTTGAGTCTCAGAGACTGGACAAGTCATCACTCCTAAAAAAGCAAGGGGAGTCCACAAATCTCCAGCATTTTGAATTTACTCACTGCAGAGGTTTGAGCGATGTTGGAATTACTAGAAAGACGAAGAATTGGTTGGAAATGTAACTGACTGTGGGATTATCGTTCTCAGTGGACCGCGTACTCTTCTGCAGGCATTCTTCCCATTCTACTAATCTTATCATGAGACAATTGGATTAGCAGTTCTTCGGTTTTTGGGGCTTTTGGACACAACAATTAAAGTTTAACAGAAGGAACGTCAAACATCGGACTGACAAGACTCGTTTATTCGTATGAAAACACTCAAAAAGACGTGCAAAGTTTGTTGAGGTAAATTGACATTTGAGATTCGACCTACTTCTTCTTCTTTCCCTTCTTCCCCTTTTTGTCCTTCGGTCCGCCGCCCTGTTCCTGCAGCCGCGCCTTCTGCAGCGGAGTCTTGTTGAACCACGTGGTCCACACTTTGTCCTGCTCC
>JAQGAC010002378.1:0-10495 GCA_034696585.1 Isotomurus maculatus
TGAAGTAGAAGATGATTGTATAATGCATATGCAAGGGAATCCCAGCTATCACTGTAAATTGTCCTCACTTTCTACACATTCTAAACTGAAATGAGCAACTTCCACTGGACGATCATATTATGGTTATAATAAAAACCGTTGCAAAGGTAATGCGGATTTTAGTTGTGTAGTAATAAATCAGAAAAATTAGAATTTTAAGGTTGTTGTAAGCACGCTCGGCGACTTCGACATATCCGTCTGTCAATGGCATGAAAATCTCAGAAATAAATTTATAATATGGCAATCGATCAATGTAACATGATACAGCGCACAAGTCACTTCGATCCTTTTAAGAAGTCACACTCTTTAAAGCGGATTGTGTACCAATAAATTGTCAGCTAAGAAGATTTCTTGAAACACGATTGTAAAAAAATTGCACGCTGATGCCCATTAAATAATACGGGAACAGCAACCCTGAGTAGCCTGTAAAAAATCATCCTCATTCTCTTGTCCTTTGTGTAATGAATGGTTTTATAATTTCCATAATGAACACAATTTAATTAATTGATTACGAGGAGAATGCTGCATAAATTATAATGCGCATGGATTAGATGCACAGGAAATTATTATACGTAGGAGGATTTTACTTTTTGGTTGAAACAAAAAAAGTTGAATAATTTATTGTTTGAGGGGTTTCAATATCAACTCTCAACACAACATATGAGTTCGTTGGATGATGTTTAATGCTTTAAGTGTCATTTGAAGTCGTATGAATAATCCTAATTGTAGTAGATATCTGAAGGGTCTGTTTGCGTAATTCTGCTAATAATTGCAGTACAGAAATTAGTACCAAATATTTTACATGCTTAAGATTCGCATTGAAATTTTTGTTTTTGTAGTGTTTTGGTAGTTTTGTTGGCACTGCCTTGTATGCGTGAAGTTGTAGTGAACTAATATGACACTTGAATAATTGTTAAAACACTACTTTTTGGTTGGCGTTACATGAACAAAAACGTGAGAACAAGCAAATTTAATAATATAAATTGTTGTTCATGGCCTCCTTAAGGTGCTATTGGGAATTAGCGTTGCTTTCTGGTCTCTCTGCACACTCCTCTCCGGATTTGTGGACTCGTATTGGCAACTCTTGGTCCTGAGATTTGGACTTGGATTAGGGTAAACTACTCCAGGAGATCAATGAAGCTTGTATAGCATAACATGGAATGAAGTTAATTGATTTCCTTTGCAGACAATCAGGTTGTACTCCATTTGCCACGAGTTTAATCTCAGATTACTTCTCGGAACAATTACGAGGAGCTGCATTGGGAGTGTACAATTGGGGAATTTACACAGGATATTCCATGTCATTTGCTCTTGGAAATGCCATCACTGCAGCTGACATAAACGGACAGGTGTGTGTTTTGTAACGTGGTATTTCATTTGATGTAAATCCTTTGGGAGTGAGTAATCTCATCTTTGTTGGATGGATTGGTTTTTACACAATTAGGGATGGAGATGGGTTTACATTATCGCTGGAATTCCGGGAATCTTCTTAGGATTTTTGATCATGTTTACTGTGAAAGAACCAGAGCGTACAAAGGGAAAGAATGAAGGTACGTGTGTGTGTGTTATTATTGAGAGTTGCAGTGTTGGTTTTAGTGGTGCAACTTCCCTAAAAGTGTAGTTTTAATGAAACCTCTAAAATACTGTTATTTCAGAGGAAGATGTTCCCAAGTATGAAAACTCTGTTTGTGGAAAACTCGTTGGAATCGCACACTCCTTCTGCAGACCTTCAGTTTTGCTTCTGTGCTTTGCTGGGTCTATTCGTAATGCTGCGGGATATGTTTGGGCTTATAATACTCAAAACTATTACGTTGGGATCGGAGAGACTCCCCGTGATATTGGAATATGGCTCTCGTGGATTCCAATGGTTGGAGGATCAATTGGTAATGTCCTATTAGATTATTCCATTGAGAATTCCGAGGATGAGTTCATGTGAAATGACAGGGAGAGATTTTTTGTGATCTTCTAAGGTGTTCTTGTCGGAGGATTCATCTCTGATCGATTTGTCGTGAAGAGTGGACCCCACGGAAGAATTTGGGTTCTCATAGCGAGTCAAATCCTTGCTGCTCCTTTTGCTGCGGGAGCATTACTTCTTCCCACTCCTTATGCGTATATCTCCCTCATTCCCACGTATATCATAGGTAATTTATTTAATTCCAACGATGGCAGTATGCATTCAATTTACGAGTTGGTAGTGAAGGAGTGGAGAGTGGAGCCTTAATTTGTTTTATTATTACTTTACTGCCACAGGAGAAATGTGGGTTAGCGTTACTTTAGCTGTCCTGGTGGAATTGGTTCCTTCAAAGATCAAGACAACTTCTGTGGCCGTCTACTTCTTCATAATTTCCAACATCGGTGGAAATATGCCATTGCTTGTTCCTGTTTTGAACAATCTCTTTGAGAAATCCTTCAATCTCTCGAAGCAGGAGGCCATGCGATGTAAGCCTAGCGTATTACGTTTCTAATTAATTACAGTGAGAAGGATCCTCGTGGGAGAGTGAAGTAATGACTCCTTATATAAAACATCATTTTAGATGCTCTCCTGTGTCTGTATCCGGGAGAATACGTCTTGGGATCCGCTCTCTTCCTCCTCACCTTGTTTGTCTTGAAGAATGACATCGCCTACATTCAATCCCTGGGGAATCAACGAGGATCTAAAGCCGACATAGTTACCAGTATGGAGAAAGCAGCGGATTCCGGTCCGTCCACGGGAGACTTGAAGGAGCAGGAGAGCCAGCAGACTAAAATGTGAAGAGACAAAATACCTGTTCCGTACTTCCACTAATTAAGTACTTAACTCATGAAGCTAAAAGATACTTCTTGGGAGCTCAAAATAAACTCCTAGAAAACCACAGCAGTTCCATTTAATCGCAATGCTCAGCATGAAATGAGTCCCGTTTTGATGCAGCGTGTACCATAAGTACGCTATTTTCCTAAGAAATGCACAATTATTTAAATTACTCGAGTAATTTACACAGATATTGCAATTATTTTAAGTGATTAATTTGTGTGAAAAGTAGAGTTGTAAGTGCCGTTTTATTTTTACTCGTGAGTGAGATAAGCCTACTATAATTTACACCGTTTGTACTCCAGTTCTTGCAGATTTCATTTCTGGAAGTGGAGACAAACGTGAAGCTATAAATGTGATTGTTGTGTATTAATTAATCTCTCCCAACCTACCATATTATATTATAGGACAAATTCTACATGATATTTTTAATGTCCAGTGTATATATTGTAGCTTTAGTATGTTCTGGTTTTGTTTCGAACTTTTCCTACAACGCGAGAAAGTTGTTGAATCGTACTCATCATTTTGTAATGTGATAAGAATAGTTCTATAAGTTGAATAAACAGATTGCTTTATTGACAACTAGTTATTCCAGATCGCAAATGTGTACAGTTGTTGGTTGTTGATGTTTTCTTAAATTATGGCTATTTCTTCAATAAGCACGTGTTATTTGCTTTCACATTGAGACGCTGCGTAGACTAAACAGATTTTAAGATTGCTTAATGCACTTATCCCTATTCTCAAGTTACTCAATATATTTCGATGCTCCTTTTTCCTGGAACATCATTTTTCTGCAGCAGCTCCCTACTTAATACGATCGTGTATCGGTGATTTTAGAAAGAAAAAAGAACTAGACAGAATAAGTTGAAGTTCAGAAAAAATTAAAAAGATGAAAGGAAAGGAGATAAAAGGAGGCGATAGTTTAATGTTCCTCTGATAGCGAAATCAATTCCGTTGAGTTCATCTCGTTAACATTTCTTTCTCCCATCTCGTTCATTTACTAGGTTAAGTACACAGAAAAGGCGAATCAAATGTATTTGGTGTTGGAACAGAATGGAACCCATTTTCGTGTAGTATGGAGAAGGCTTCGGAGTATAATACTGAGCGAGTGTAGACTATTGACTGTAAACCTAGACAGTAAGACTAACTCTTCTTGTCTAATCGTCATTCGTGTTGTAAAAATAAGGACAAAAGCGAGGAGAAGAGTACATCACTCTGCTAACTACAAATGGAAGCCAGAATTCATTTAAAACAAACTGCACCGTGTATATACTCTCCGCTGAGTTGGATTAAGTTACATATTGTTCATTTACTGCTAAAAATTCATTTCTTGAATTATTTAGAAGCTTTGATTACAAATAAAAAATAAGGCGAAATAAGGTTCCCTTCGAACATGTGCCTTCTCCTGCAGCACAGAGGTACTTTTTAGGCGACGGAAAAGAATTCCCTGCACACTAGGCGAAGTACGAAGTAAATGTGAATTGTGAATTGTGTTGTGGGTTGCGATTTTTTGAACTGGAGCCATATCATATTCCAGAAGAACATTAAAAGTGCCCGTGTTAGTTATGACTTACGAGAACTCTTCAAACTACACTCAAAGTATCGAAGTTCACTATTTCTTGAGCGCAAAGTGTGCTTTGGGATGTAAATATCAATTATGCAGGTTTATATTTCATACAAACATCCATAAAGAATCGAAGTAGTGTTGCACTAGAAGCTACTGGTGCAGGAAGTTGGGAATTACATGCTCCGTTCTTGTAAGTTAAGTGCAAGTTGAACTGATTTCGGAAAAGTTATAGTTTTCGGAGTTATTGAACTAATTAAAAAGAACGGAAATGTAAGTTTTTGTTCATAAAGTGACGATCAATAGAGATTGTTTCAAGGTGAATAAGACTACAAGCAAAGTTCAATCGTACACAATTACGTCGGAAATATTTTATTCCTGTCATGTGCCAGGTATATCTATAAAAGCAATCATTTTATTATTATTAACGGTAACTAATTAAATACATGTAATTAGACTGATAGTGAAGACTAGACTAATTAAATGATTTTAATATTCCAGACATACAAATCTATTGTTCCGTGCCACATCCACACGCGGTAGGACATCATTAAAAGTTTGCAAGTGCTGTGACGCGACCACAAGAAATGAACCACAAGATGAACTACATGTATCACTTTTCACTTATCATCTGTGGTGCGTGGATCTTCTTGACTTCTCTCCCGAGAGATGTGTCAAGTCAGAGCCACAATTTTGAATGTTCCTCATCGTCATCATGCGACTCATCGAAGCATCTCGAGTGTGACTCATTTAGAAACACATGTGATTGTCCAAAAACAATGGAGTGGAGTGAGAACCTACTTCGCTGTGTGATGAAAGAAGGTCAGAAATGTGAAACAGGAAATTCTAACGAGTCCCCATGCACCCAGCATTCTTCGTGTATCAGCGGAGTCTGTGAATGTGACGTAAACTACCTTCGAAATGGCTTTGGCTCTTGCTTTCTCGGGTATGACTTGCCCTGCAATAATTCCCACAGCAGTAGTGAAGGGCAATGTGCACTGAGATACGGACTAGATTGTGTAGAAGACTTGGACGTTGGTGGTGGAGTTGGTCGGTGTCGATGCCGAGGAGAATCCGTTGACTTTGTGTGGGATGAATATCGTCAAAAGTGTGTTAGTCTTGTGGGGACAACTTGTGATGGTGAGGAAGGAGACCGGAGGGATGATAAGCTAGAATGTGTGCAAAATGCTGATTGCATAAACCGCATCTGCACGTGCAAACCAGAGTTTAGTTCCACCCCAGACAGAAAGTGTTTGAAGAGTTACGGAGAGAAATGTGACAATTCTGAGGGAGATTTTTGCAACAGGTACGCCCTACTTAATTGTGGAGATGGGAAATGTGGTTGTGAATTTTATGGCCAAATGGACTATGACGAGAAGGTGGGAGAGTGTCGAATGCTTGTTGGGGAAATGTGCGAGATGTTGAAACCAGGTGGAAATCTTACAGATGGTCATGTCCTGCATAAATGCTTGGAGGATGCGGTGTGTGTGTTGAATCCGAAATACAAACACACTTCTTCCCATGCGAACGCGATACTTAAAGGAAAATGCTCGTGTGGTGGAGGAAAAATTAAGACTTCTGATGGGAAATGCACCAACCTGAGGAGACACAACATGTCGTGTTCTTTTGCAGGAGATTGTGACAAATCACAATTTCTTACGTGTTTTATTGACGAAGAACGCGGCGGCCTTTGCTCATGTCCACCTGGGGAAATGTTTTTTGACGGATCAACTTGCCTGTCACTCCCAGGAAAGAGATGTTCTGAAGGTAGAAAGTGTGGGAGGAATTCAACATGTAATGACGGACAGTTCTGCAGTTGTAATGAGGATTACAATTTGGATGCGGAGCATATGACTTGTCGTCCTAGGAAATCAGCTACAATAACAACTTCGCCGAGTACCACAACCACAAGTACTATGAGGCCTACGACACTTTCTCCAGTCAGGAAGGAAGTTCCAGCAGACTGGGAGACGAGGAGTGGAGGATCGGCTGTCTATTCGGTTGGTGGGGATGCTCCAGTTGTTGTTGGAGTTGGTGGCTGCACCGGAATGGATGAAAAGTCTCTGGAGTTTCAGAGATGCTCGTGTGAGTTTGTACATTCTGGAGTGAAAGTCTGGTCTGAGGAGAAAGCTTCGTGTTTAGCCCTAGTCGGTGCTGCCTGTGAGTTAGATGAACACTGCATTGAGTTGGCCTACTGTGAGATGGAAGATAGGGTGTGTCAGTGCTTGGTGGAAGAAGCGAGGTCCACGTTGAACAATACTTGTGTCCCGAGGAGACGAAGGACTCATGAGCCTGTAATTAAAGATGAGTATGGAGGCTATGTTAATGAACGAAGTCGGGGTGTTCCAGAGGAAGATCACCCGAAGCAGTCGGGACGCAGCAACGAAGCAGCAGAGTTCTCTACTTTCAAATACTTAACGAGCTTAACTGTAATTCCCTTTATTTTCAATGTTATTATCTTGATGGTCTGAATTCTGAATGTCTGAGTATTAAAATTTTGGTGCGGGTTTTTATTTTTTATTAAAAACTCTGAGCAGAGAGGATAGAAAGTAGGATACACTTTAAGGGCAGTAATGATGGTAATTAATGAGTGAGAAATGCAGAATAAATGTATATTTTTTTCGTTCAAATATTTTATTATTCAAACTATGAATATTCATCATCATTACAATGGTTCATCATTTCAATGGAAATCTTGATTATTCTCGGTTCTCTTACTCTTACATTTTATCATGTCTTGAGCAACTTAATCATTAGAGATACACACATTATGTACTTTGAATAAATTATACAGGGAATATACACTGCGTCCCAGTTACCTGAAAAAAATAGTGTGAACTTACTAATTCATGTGGAAAGAAGGGTTGAAGGGAAAAATTGTTTTAAATTTGAAATTCTGAATGCAGCAAAGGAGGAGACATTCCACTTTACACGGTGGATGTTCCAGTTTAGTGTTAATTGTCGAATTAAGAGGTGATAAATTATGAATATTAATTAACGGGGTGCTAAAGTAGAAATCAAATGGACTATACGTAATAAATATCAATAATTTTTTAACTTTTCAACCAGTACAAACAGACAGTGTTGTATATAGTATGCGTATTACCTTCAAGACATAAGGAAAGCAATAAGACATGCAGAAAATAAAATATTCTATTTGAATCACGTTATAATGTGTGTGCTTAATTGAAAACGCCGTAGATAACAATATAATAATTTAGTATGGAAATCCGTCTACATCATCATCATCAATAATTATTATTTCAGTCAAGCCCATACACCACCTTGTCATCCTCACACTCGTAATTTGAACAGAAACGATTAACTGAAATAAAGTGTGCTTGGCTCACATAAACATATATATACTCCCGTATATATAGAATACTCTATATATTATGTAAGTCTCACATTCATCTGGCTATATAATAATAATATTTATAATGTCTTACATCAATATTGCCTACAGAGAAATGTATTAAGTGTCATTTTACCACAGTACAGAGTGCTAAGTGTGTTTGAGTGTGTATGAAGTTGTGTTTCATCTGAGATTCTTCCGTTTACCATTTTTGAGATTCTTCGTTTTACGTCCTAACCATGATGAGATTGCCTAAGTAATAATTAAGTTTGACGATTCTTTAATAGCAATATAATAAAATGTTTCGTAAACCTAGTAAGTCTAATGGAGCACGGAGGATGTACAAATGTGTATGTAATGTACTATGTACCCTCTGGTTAGAAATTTTAGGTTTTCTAGACGCCTACCACCTTTTCAATAAGTTTGTAATAATGAAACACGACTGACCATTTTATAAATAAGTATATATGTATATTAACTAGTATGAATAATAAGTTCTGGTTTATTAAATGAAAGTCTAAATATGTAATACTTGTACGAAATGCCCCTGCGCATTCTAGATGATAAATCTTGTTCGTATCTTATTAACAGTTTAAACAACATTAGACTTTTGCTGAAAAGTTTGGCGAAGCCTGTCACAGAGAGATGCATTGTAGGTTACACTGTAAAATCTTTCCCGTGAATCAGAAGTTTAACAATTGATAATATAATAACCTTCGAACTAGGAAAAGATACTGGTTTGTGTGTCTAGTAATTTTTTACTAAATTCATAAAATGATTGGTTGATTTACATCGTGTGTGTTTACAGCTCGAGAAGAACATTCTATAGTTGATTGTCCACAATCCTTTGAAGGACGATGCTTATTGAATCAGTTGTAGTGAGAATTTTTTTCGTGTTATTTTTGAAATGTAATTAATTTCAAGCGTGGTTAGAAAGTACTTGGTGAAAGTTCAGAGATGAGACTTTCCCAGAATACTTGACGAAAAGAAATGAGATATTTTACCCTATTTGGTAGTCATTGTAATTGAACATTTAAAGTCAGTACGTCCAATAATGCTTGGAATTCAAAATTTAAATGGTGTGAATCCGTCTTGCTCGTTATATGGAGAGTTGATTTCACGGTTAGCCCAATTGCTTTTTCGGCAGGTTTTTGCTGTGGTAGATTATTTCATGTCTCCAACCAGCTAAGCTAGGGAGAGTGTGTGTACAATACAAATCCATATTCAACTATTCAACTGTGTGTAGCTCAGCCTGGAGAGCTTATCGATCTCTCAGAGAGATTAATGTGTGCAACATTAATTAATTAAATCAAGTTCCGGGAAGAAGTAAATTAAGTCTCTCCAGGTGAATATGTACTTCTTAAGAAATTAATGAAACTAATGATTTGTTGATGGAAGCTGTTTCGGTAGTTTGATTTATATCCGAAGGTAAATTAATATGCTGAGCTGTTCAGTGAGTGCCGAAACTGTTTGATGGAGAGAACCAAGAATATTTTCCAATTAATCTTACGAATGTTGAAACATGAAATTCATCTCTTCTCACGAGCTACGATCCCAATTAGACTCCTTCATGGAGATCCACTATCATACCTGCAATTAAAATTTGAGGAGGATTAGTATCATTATTACCATTTCCCATGTAGTACAAGTAGTTTGAATTTATTTCCTCATTTGGGTATTAAAATAGCCAGAAGAAGGTTTTCGTAATGACGAAGTACGTGTGAACCCAATTTGAGGAAAGATTTCGAGTGAACAGAAGTAGCCGTAAACCAGCATGAATATATATAGTAATCCTTCCACTTGCCAGTAAGTACGGAGCTTTTTGTGTTAAATGATTTCAATTCGACATTCAATCCGTTTGGCTCTGTGGGAACCTTTCTCTCTATACAACACACACATTGGAACAAAATCGAATAATCATCTCTCGGGTGCAAACCCTTCTTGTGTTTCCCTTTAGTGTCTACAACTCCATAAACTACAATTCTACTTGTGAATAGTGGAGTCGAAATGTCTGTAATCCTCTTACACGGAATAATGATGAACTATTCGATCTCATTGCCAATCTCCAGTGTGCATCTTTGCTTTTACTGTTTTATTCTCAGCTAAGCTATTACGGATAGTTTGCTTTGTTCACATTCATAGTCACGTTAGGGTGCTATTAAAGTCATAGAAGGGTATTCGTATAGCATATGCCTTTCCAATGATGATGACTTTCATCAGAGTGGAAATTAAAGAGAATGAGATCCATGACTCGATGTTATCCCTGAGCTAAGCTTTTAGATTGATTCAGTGTTGTATTCGTAGACGGTAGACTGTGTGGTGTAACATGGAGGACATTAGGATTCAAAGAAGCTGAACACAGGAAGGAAGGACGAGTGAAAGGTGTCATAAAGTCTGATCTGATCGTTATTCGTGTGTACTAAGCCAAGCCTGAGAGAATAGATGGAAAACACTCTACTCGAAAGTATATGGGCCATTTGATCACCCATTACCGTAATCCTACATGGTCATATTGTCACACTTTCCTTTCATTCTTGCACACACAACACTTTATTTTTAGACCTCTATCTCCACTCCAAATCTGCGAAATGAAAGGTGGTCGTCCGTTCTTTAACTCTGAACCTACCCATACGTACTTACGTCAATAATAAAACTTCCATTCAATGATTGATTCTTGGGTTGAAAAGAAAGATAGAGATAGATAGAGTTTATAGACAAGCTCGAGTGTAGAGCTGATGGAAGGAATTGT
>JAQGAC010002379.1:0-10492 GCA_034696585.1 Isotomurus maculatus
GCTCAATTTCGGAATCATGCTTTTAGCGTGATGCATCGAAATTGTTAATCATTTAAGAAAGTATTGTAAACCTACGATATACTATAAAGTTTCTCGTAGCAGTTACAAGGTATACACACGTACACAAACACACATTGGGATAAAATACGTATGCTCAAACTTTTGCTGCCTGGTGGAAGCTTTTTATTGTAACAAAACTCATATAACGGTTGGGCAAATAAGTAGCTTGTGAGTTTGTGAGTAGAGGAGACGCAATTCTGGCGAATAATAAAAAGAAGTATTTTCCCTTTCACGTCCACTCCTCTTCTTATTCTTCTCAATGGGATCTTAAATCTTTATAAGATTTTGATAAATGAAAACATTTTTCTCGTCTTTTATTTCTTTGCCAACTTTGCAGTATTCCCAGGTGGTTGCCTTCTTCAATCAAGTGAGTATGCACACACACACATTTCTCGTGTACATGACTTTTCGATGAAAAATTAAAATTCGTTGGGTACTCCACATGATAGATAAGTTATGTTTAAGATGATGCATGACGAGAGATAACGTGAACACTCCTCATAAGTGCGAAATGACAGACGACAAAGTATAACAAAACACGAAATATAAAAAAACTGTTTAGTAAAAAGATGCAAAGTGCAATTATCTTAAAAACCTGCTCACGTTTATTTCCCTATTACTTTAAAGAGGAAATCTCCTTCCCAGACACACTTGCATGCAAGTTAGCAATGTATATAAGGTCGTTTACTTTCTGAAATGATTATAATCACTTCCACTGCCCACTCCAGTCTGGCTGACTTCTGGAGTAAACCATAAAAAATTGGGATCCACCCAGCCCCAATCATTCATCATTTGGCAAAGTGTCAAGTGATCTGAATCAACCGTAGTTGCTGTGCCACACCACACGCACTTCCTAACTAACTGCATAGTGAGCCGGAATGAGGAACTGATTGAAAATGTTCGTCCAAGTGAAATGGGCTAATCTTGTTCCACAAGAGGAAGAATAACGAATGCATATGCAGAGAGTCACACATGTATATTATACGTAATGTGCCGAATGATTAGATGAGAGAAGGATAATGGGTGGTAAGAAGAAGGAATGCTTAATTATTCAGAGATTTTTTGTATTTCATTTCATTTCCTATGACACTGCGATGTTGGGTCTAACCAGAGAGAGATTCCCTTAAGAGTTGCCAAAAGTCTTACTAATTTGCCGGCAATATATCCTTTTCTGCGAAGACGTTCGGTCAAGTGCCAATTTATCTTGGATTTACTCATGAATTAATTACCTCGATAAGTATGTATTTTATGCCAATTTGGTACATTTCCGTTTTGCGGTCACAATTGAGTTCACACTATTTGCGACATTACTCAAACACAACTAAAGATTTAGGTAAGTAGAAATCCCAAATCGATAAAGAAAAAATTTTCGGAAAAACGAATTTATGTCTCTCATACGCATAATTTATCTCAGGCTATGAGATTTGCGGTGAAAGAAATTTTAGAAATCTTTATGCAATAAAATGTAACTTACATTGTGCGTCCGTTTTTCACCCCAATCTGGAGTTCCAAATGAGTAGTTTACTTAATCTGTAAGTTCTGAGGAAATTTTCACACGTTCATCTACCAATTTAAATTCACAAGTAGACGAAAGAACACTGCTTGTCTGATTGGGATAATGAGATTATAAAGAAAAGGAATTAAAACTGTCTCATTTTGCACCAAAAACTTAGCAGAGGATGCTTTGTGAACCTCGTTTGCATGCAAGTCTCACTTTGATACTTTGTTGGTGATGAATGTACTTTGAGACGAAGGCAACGGGGATAAGTTCTGGAGCCGCACAAGAGCGGTCCTCCGCAGGGATGTCCGGTAGAAAAGGTGTTGCGAAATCTTGTCTTCGCCACAGAAAGTCTGAGGATGCAATGAAGCAAATCGACTGGGCAGTAGGTGTTATTAAACCTACGTAACTCACAAGCTCACAACAACAAACAAACAAAAACGAGAGTGAAATTGACGGACAAGACTATCTTCCTATATCTTCGCTATTGTAGTGCACAAAGGAATGAATATCCTTCTGTGAGGAACTCGCAATGACTTCAGAAGGAATGAAAGATGTAGCATGTATCATATCGAAGTGATTGTTGAAGACATATTCAGTAGAAGTGTATATGGTAGTCATTCTTTTTCTCACTATTCCCTATGGCTCACTACGAATTCGACTATCTCAGTACCCTTTGACCAGCAAGCAACTCCACAACTCAGCCTCCTCAAGGTAAAAGGGAAGGGGTAGCATGAATTGTTATAATACTCACACAATCTAATCTGGTATTACCCACCCTAACCAAATGTGTATCATTCATATACGCTTTTAATCCACACGAGAACTTGGCTGAATTTTCATCAAACAACCTTTGGGGATTTAATCAGAGTAGCACTAAAGACTAGGCTTTCAGTTCGTGCAAATTTAAAGGGCAAATACTCTCAATTTTCTGAACAACTGTCCCATGCAGCTCAGATTCAGATTTTGATGCGTCGAAAGTGTTTTATTTCTGTACAGATTAGATAGGCTTGTGATGAAGAAGAAGTAATTGCACTAGCCATTGCAATCCGTCCGTTCCCTTAAGCAGCCCTAATTTTTCATCTTCAGCAGCAACAGCAGAACAATTTACTGCAGTAGCAGCCACTTCTGCTTTTGCCTCTGTGAGTTCCTCATCAGTCGTGGTAACCAAATCAAAGAAAAGATTATTTGGAATTTCTTAAGCCAACTTCATGCATGCAGTCATCGTAACAATGAGAATCAGCGAACCGGCATTGAGCCTGCCTGCCTACCTAGAGTCTCTGCTTAAGGCTTAAGAGTGTGCATCTCATTGTTGCATCTTCTTCTGACTGAAGATGCTTGGGGAGTTGCATCGCATGTGTGTATTGTTGGAAGCAACAGCAGCTAATTTGATACCGTGTGGTAGTGGTTGCCGTATTTCTCCGATGACTGATCTTTACAACTGCCTTTTTCTTTTGACCTAGTTCCTAACTTCACGTTTTTCACGTAAAGATATACATTCAAATCCTCTATCAATAGAAAAACACCATGCAACCACACCAAGCATTCTCATCATCATCGATTTAGCCTTAACGAAGTTTCTTTTCATTTCGCTTATTAAAAGTATCTGCTGCCTTCTCTGCGTGTGTGTGTGTGTGTATTATCTATTTGGCTAACACAAACTAATAATACACACGCTGTTTGTGCAGACGATAGTAAAAGTACATTTACCCAAGTTTACCATCATCAGTCAGTTCAATTTTCGCTTTAATAATTTATGGTTTGAAGTTAGTACATAAGTTTTATCACCGGTTACGATCTTGTAATCTCACAAGATCAGAATGGAAGAGTCTTATGTACTAATAACTACCATTATTGGTACAATGTGATGGAACGTTGCTTTCTCCTCTCTCTATTTTTTCATTTTTTATTTATAAGTTGAGCGTAAACCTCGCAGGCTTAACATGTTTACGAGTACTAAAATATTTGATCAATCAGAAATTTAGATGGTAGACTCTACAAGAATCCTTTGGTTTAATAATAAATGATTTCATTCAGAGTTTTTGTAGATGGGGAAGGATAACGGCGTGGATTATGCCATTTTTGTTACATCGCTTTTACAAATGCTTGTAATAATAATAATAAAATATATAGGTGTCTGTTACATTCCATTTAACGCTCTTCTTTGTAAATCACTAAGTTTGAATGATGGAAATGAAAGAGAAAAACGATCAGCTGCCAATTACCTTGCACATTCATCCGAGATGTGTACCAAAAACTGTTTGATTGACTGAGCAGATTCGTTTTAGACATAAACGCATGCCGAGAGGGTGAAATGGCCTTTTGTGAGAGATCCAAGATATCTTGGGGAGTAGAAATCGTCAATATTCATAATTCACTTTAGGAGAAGCGAAGAAACCAATACAAAAGTATCTTCAAGTTAGCAGGTGGTTACCTCCGATTGCCGTTCGTTTCGTAAGTCTTGCGAAACTGATTATTTAAGGATAATTCATACATATTTATAAGGAAAATTTAGAATTGCTCATGACATGACACGGCTAATCTTTAGTAATTCGAGTTTTATCGCACTTTTTATTTCCTATCTGAACGAAAGAAAGAACGTAAGAAGCTTACGTAGCCGACCGGTCATCAATAGCTAACTTAATAGAAGCTAATTGTCATGATTCTGCGAATCTTGTGAAGTGCCATGTATCATTTGTATATGAGCAAAATGTCGAAAAATTAGCAGTGAGTAATTTCAACTTGTTAACATCTCAGACAATAACAATAAATGACCTCAATTCGCTGCTCCGACTGCAGCGATCTATTAAACCTATTAAAACTACATCAGACTAATTCATTTTCGTTAATTGCTCTAATTATTTTATTTGCATTAAACAGCAATAAGCAAATGTTAATTTCAAATCATTACACAAAAACATTATTTACTGGTACATACAAAAGGTTTACAATTTACTGCTACGTGGCGTACAGAAACAGTTAGATTCTGTCTGTACTCTGTACCGTATAGCAGTACAGTAATATTTTAATTCACCACAAGTTCCATTTATCGAGCAAACTATTATTTGAACTTGAATTATAGCTCGAAGCCATCACCTAAAACAGCAAATTCCATTCAATGAAGCTTGGAGAATGAATTAGGAGCACATGGGACCACACTTACATGGAACATGGAATGGATGAAGCGTCTGTCTACCTTTACCGGAACTAGACTGATGAATTCATCATTGTTCTCTGAAGATTAACGCAATATCTGACCTAAAAGATGCTTTTGTATCCGTCATGAACGTCCTTGACATTTCATTATAATCTGAATAAGCAATCCTGAGTTCTGTGTAATCGAACACGTCACTCTTTGAAGGCACCGTGGAAAATCTACAGGCATTTCACTCTTGGCATTGATTTCTGACTTCCAACTCTGTGCTCATTAGTTTCAAAGTCACGTTCACTCTTTTACTTAAAGTTTATCAGTTTAGAATAAAATTTTCTCAAGTAGATGGTTAGGTAAATCATCCCAACTACTGTCACAGTACTTTAGACTTCAGACGTTCCGTACTTTACCATTGTTTGTGATGCAGCACGATACACGCTCTCTTCCAATCGCAGATGTTCGGATTCAGGTTTCTGCTTGTATCAACCAGAATCGTACCCAGCAAAGATCATTATGATATCATCATCTACTTCGCTCTAAAACTAAATGCTCCATTATCCTATTTCACACGAGACTCAAGTTCTAATGTTCTGTCAGCAATTAAAAGGAGCTAAAATATCACGGTTCTTTCCGCTAAATCCCAAATACTCGTAACTGTACCATTAACGAAAAATCCCCACTTTCTTGCATTATTTGATGACGAAACCACAACTGCATCAGTTTAGAGCATAATTATCACCTTCAAACGATTACTGTAAACGATGTAGACACGCTTATAATTTTAGAGTCCAATGTTGTTCTCATGTACTACACACGTCGTAAACCTACTACAATGCATGTATGTAATAATGTAATTGAAACAGATTTAAAAATGTCTTGAGCAACCTGTGTACGTATTTTTCACAACGACTTCACTTCAATCAATTAATCGAATTCTGCTTTCGTACGAGATGTGGGCTGGCTCAGCAAGTCACCAGTCCGTGTCCATTAAAAACTTGTGAACGCGTTTCCTCAATTTTGTGAATAAAGCTGTCGTTACACACAGAGTAAACAGTTTCTTGACTTAATATGAATATTACTATATCGTTAAGTTCTTACTCAATCCGAAACCAAACAGCAATTTCACATGATTGGATCCGCTAAGTATTGGTGCGTTGTGTTGCGTGCCACCAGAGATTTTTTGTACACGAAGCAGCATCAAGTTAGGAGCGATAGAAGTGGATGTTCTTGGAGTTGAAATGTATTAGAAACTCGAGCTAGTGAAGAATATAACGCTCCCTGGCACAGAGAATGAAGCAGACGTACAATAAGGCTGATTTGACACAGTTGTCCGTGTCATTAATAACATAATTTCAATCCATTACAGTAGCAGTCACGAGGATTCTTAGGGTAAGTTTACTAGAATGATGCACACAATGAAATGCACTATAACGCTGAGCCAACGAAATACGTGAGCAAGTAGGACCAAAGTATTATCTTGCCTCAATGAGCAGTTAAAATTTTGTTAAGTAAGCACCATGAAAAGCTGAGTTGAAGCAGGAGCAATATAGTTCTCGTCAATGATGTTATATCATAATCATGTAAGTAGAATTAGGGACACGAGATGAGAAGTCCTTTATGCTTTTTGATAAAATGGAGCATCACCTTCGCTTTTATTTCAGTATTGCTTCGTCACCTTTTCTGAAATAGTCTCCCGAACTACAAACCTACACTCCGATATTCAACTCCCACCGAGAGACCCAGACCCTCGTACGTCCGTTTGACTTATACAACAATACCCATTCTCCTTTAATTGTAAAACTGACTCAACCAAAGACACTGTGGGCTGATTTATGAGTGGTGCTCTAATTTATTTAATTCTGTTTCATTAAACAAACTGATGTGGATCAAGATCAAGTGCACACTGGAGCTTTCAAGCCTCCTAGTGTAAAAACTCACTAGACGGTATCCAACTCCAGTGCCGTCTTAAATGTGAGATTCATCTTACTGTTTCAAGATTGTATCAGTGTACTTGACCTGCCTTCATTAAAACCTCAAGTCTCTTCTGTCTTATCTACAATAATTTGTATTCAGTCAGTTGTATAACGATTGGGTTTCAAGATAATAATGGTGATGTTGTTTACCAGAACAAACCTACACATAATTCGTGTTGACAAAGTAAGATCATTATACTAAAAGTACTACAATATTACTACATTATATTTTTTATCCTTCAAGTTTTATATTTTCGACACAGTGTAGAATTAAACTATTAAACAGTGAACTGGCAATTTGGTGCAAGACTTTGTAAGTGACTTAATGTTTGAACGAGTATTTACGTCATGATTATTTAATGTACGAAGAGGAATACACAAATATCTCGATAACACGTCGTCAAATGCGGATTAGTTAGCTGGGACTCGGAAAAGCAATGGCATTTGGCAGTACAGATACAGACCACAGACTGTATCATACATGCGGAAAGTGTTGTTGCAATTCAAATTCTCAAGCATTTCGTAGTAGTAAAAGGCTTGCTAGTAAGTCGTAACAATTGCAAAACGTGATAAAGTTGAAGACTCTACGGGCTTCCCCATGACTGGTTTCTAGTGACGTGATATTCCGGATATCAATCCAATTCAAACCACTTTTAGTTACGCGTACCCTACGAGCTACACATGTATTAAAGTCAAATTTCAAGTACTACTTCTATCTTCATTATTCTTGGAAACCTATCACGTGTGTGTGTATATAATTATACCACCTACAAGTTCATCCTGCTTTCTGGGAACAATGTAAAAACATTACCCAAACCTGATGGTCAGGGTCTGTTCTTTCCACGAAATTCATAGATATGATTTTTGGAGTTAATCTTGTCTAACGATGAGGCGTAAGAAGGCTAATGGTGTAGAATAAAACATTTACAAGAAGAGAGAATAACAGTTTACTCGAATATATTTTAACATAGCGTCTTCCACCTGTGGATTACACATTTCGCTACTGTTTAATGCAAAAAGTGAGTGTGAGCATCTCATTCCAGCGAACCGTCTCACGCTTCGTTGCGGATTATCTTCAGATTAGTTGGGAAATTGGAGTCCTCTCGACTACTCCATCATCGACGCTCAATAAGACATCTCACACAAATCATACAACCTACAGATTGAAGACTCAGCTTTTCTCTCCCCACTCGTTTGGAAGTGATTTACCTGTAATAAGTTGCATAAGAGTTTATAACTTCGTCTGCCGTTACATAACTTCGTCTTCTGCGACACAAAGACTGCTGACAGTGATTATTCAGTGATTTTGTAAGTATTTGACCAGCATTGCCTACAGAGCAATCATGAGTGACTCATTATTGCAGACCGCACTTGTGCTTGCATTTGCAATATCTGTCTTCGCTGCACTTGTTGGGGCAGGTATGAGACACTTAATGTATTTATATTTAAATATAAAAAGCTTCCACAAAAAAGTTTACTTCAATACGGTAGCGAGTTTGAGATTGTTGACCTACATTGCATTCTGAATCGGTCGGCTATTCATGGAATTTCTCATGCATGCATGAATTGAAAGGAAAAGTAAAATTCATAATTACATGCAGGCTAGGGTAATGAGTTTTAAGGAACGAATTCCCTAGGGGAATGAATTGTGTTTCATGTTGTGCAGATCTCATAGTGAGTCCATACAGAATTTTTTTCAACGAAAGTTACAGCGAAGAAATTCATAAGCCCTAAAAATAAAAATATACAATGATTCGGCTCACAGTTGCTAAATATTGTGGTTTTTCAAGATATTTTTTGTTTTAAAACGAATATAGCTGCAGGAACGAGCTCTTTTTTCAGTTTTTGTTCGAATCACCTTTAATCTAATCGTTTAATTTATTATTTATCGAGTTTTATGCGATTACTTTACTTGCTAATCATAATATGAAACAATTTACCTACATACAGGGAAAAACTTCGCGTGACTTCCTTCGCAGACTTGAATGATCAACTTTTCAAAAACCTATAAATTCATTCAGCGCTCATGAACGGTAGAAAAAATGCGATAAGAAATAAGTGCAAGTTGCCAAAGCCAATGCTATGATCTCTTTTTATTTTCATTCATTGTTAACATCCATTATGTTTTGGTCGAATGAACATCAAAATGTCAAAAAGATAAGTAGATGAGTGAGAACGAACGGTGTGTGGGGTTTGATGACTAAAGGACTTGTTTAAAATGGGTCATGATCACTAAAATCTTTGTCACAATTAAAGCGTCTTTGTATGAAATTCCCCTTGTTGCTTCACGTTTTTATGGTAAAAGTACTTTTACTTCGTTGTTTGCTGATTCAAGAGTTTTAAGACGCAAGATGAGCATTGTCATATTCTATTATTCACACTAGTACCTTTTAACGCAACCTCATGGAATGCGAACCTGAGACCTCCAAAAGATAATGAATTTACTTAGCACTCTGGGATTTGCATGCAAATAATTACCTTCAATATTGCACTATTCCATAAAATGGTGACAGATGTATTCGTGAGTAAGCAAGCGATATTAAACCACGAGTTAATCAAAGCACTACAAACACAGAATACAATTTATTAAAATTCGCATTATTTAATCATCAGAAAGTCGTGGCGAAGCATACGCAACACAACCTAAACTCGTGCATAGCACATCTCTTTAACAGCGAAATGGGATTAAGTAACTTAACAATCGTGTGAGACTCAATAAAGAGCCAAAATGTTCTGTCATACGTAATCAAAAATCTGGTTTCAAATTACAATAATTGACAGAATAATAGACACAAAAATGAATTCATAAAGATGAACTTTAATAACTTGATTTGGTAATGGCTAATTATACTCGTATTTCGTAATATTGAATGACTTTTGGATATCGTACCATCTTCATTAAGCTTAATATTGCTTTGTTAAAATATCGAATTGTGGACTCTGTCTGTAATGATTGAATTACTAAAACATTTATTCCAATTTGCAGATGTACCTGAAAGACACCCTTGTTATCGAGAATGTTCAAGTGATCCATCTACAAAAATGACATGCGGATACAATTTTACTATGGAATATTTTTGGGTTTTGTCCAAAGCCTGTTACGATTGCCCAAACGTGACTAGTGATTGCTCGAGATTCGATTGTATTCCTGCCGATGGAGTTAGACGAGGAATCGCTGTGGTCAACAGAATGATGCCAGGACCTGCAATTAGAGTAATGAAGTGTTTTGTCACATTGCAGAGTATTCAACTTTCTATCTAATTCCGATAGCTCACATCCTATTCTATTATGAATATATTTTGCACGTGCAAAATTCATTATGTTAACAAAAAATAGTTACGATGGATAATGTGGAAATTTCAGGTGTGTGAAGGAGACACAATAGTAGTTGACGTAAAGAACTTTCTATTCGGGGAAGGCACAGCAATTCATTGGCACGGAATTCATCAGAAGAAGACGCCATGGATGGACGGCGTACCTGGAGCAACTCAGTGTCCCATACCTCCAGGAGGAGTTTTCAGGTGACATTTACGTCCATCCATCATTTCGTAGAAATTGTTAGGGTACTCGAATTCGAAAGAACTCCTCCTGAATGCTACGTAATGATCAAGGTCAACAGTTAATTAGTTGACGTTCTTAAAAATCAATCCGGGATTTCCTGTTGTGTCCTTCAGTCTCAAAGCAATTAAAATCATTATGATGCAACTTCAATGTCAACTTCCACTTTAGAAATTCTTTTCAAAGATTAACCTTGTATAGACAGACCTGTGCCTGTTTTAAAACAACAACCAATCAAAATATTTATTATTG
>JAQGAC010002380.1:0-10491 GCA_034696585.1 Isotomurus maculatus
CAATCCTACTTAACAATCTTTGCTTGATGGTGTGCCTGGTTTATGTGATATTTCGTCTTCAAGGTGTACTTTCGATGTGGATTATTTTCCTGTTAGTCCTTGTTTTGATTGCTTTCCTTGTAGCAACATTCACAGCCCTCCACAATGCCGCCAGAATCCACGAAATTTCCCGAAAGTTGCTAAGTGAATTGAAAAATACATTTAAATCGAAAGGTAACAAATTGTTTGTAAAAAGAGCAGTAGCATTTAAACCCCTTTGTATAAATATGTGCACGATAGGAGGATTTTCGTACAGAAATATCGATAAAAACTTTTTAGTTGTCTACTTTACTGCTTTTGTTAATTATTCGATTGATGTCCTGATTGCTATGTAATTTTTGCCATATTCCCAAATTAATTTTTATCATTATAATTTATTTTGCTGCAAATCATTCATCCATCAGATAAGAACAATGTGATTCTGCAACAAGTGTAAGCCGACTTCAAGGTCTGATTAATTCTGTATTAAAACGTAAACTGATTTTCATTGACCTTGAAATCAACTGCTTTTGCTTATGAAGGCTAACGATTCTAGTCCATTTTAATAAGCTGCGGGTGAGTTAATACAAAATACAAAACACAAAAAACTTCAGCCATCAATACGAAAATACTTTGAATAAATTTAGTGGGGACAAATTTTGAGCCAAGCGTCATGCGGAGTAGGCAACAAAAATCCGTAGCACCTTTGGATATAATAATTCTTAAACAGTTGAATATGCATTGAATTTGTATCAGTCATTATTTTCAATTTTAACCCAACATTTTCGTAAAATAAATTGTTTGACATATGCATTTCTTAAAATATTGATTTTTCTTGCAGTTTTTGTCCCACATTGCTCATACTATATAATGTTTTTGTAAAACGGAATTCAACCTCGAATCCTCTTCGTCCCATATACGAGCAGACTGTTTTTCATGGCTTATTAACATGAACTATGGCAGCTCCGGTCAATCGCACAGGTCAAACTGTAGGGTCGTAAATCCTCAGTCCCCAAAAAATGGTCCAAACGTCAATTGAGGGTTGTAAATCCTAATTCCCTGGCCCGAACCACTGATGAGTACCTGGACGACTAACTAGCTCCATATGGGATATTTCTAGGGAGGAATCTAACCGGCAAATCACTACTTCTAAACCGCAGATACCTGGACCTCGACTCTCGCCACGCTGTATAGACGACAACGTGGTTACTCTAAATTAAGAAGGGATAAATTAATGCGCTCTGCAACTCTTCGAAACTCCGTTTATTTATTCTATCAAACGGTCCGAGTATCCACGCAAACTCACACCAATTATCTCTCTTAATTATTTAATAAAACTTGAGGAAACTTATTTGCGACTATTTCTAACAAAGTCCAAATCGTACCTTCATAATAATTATTTTCTTATGACCATTCGGCCTATCTTAGTAACGTTAACATCAATGCACATCATGCGCGAACCAATCATAAAAGAGCAACGGACAAGACGAATCGTACTCCCGCTTGCCCTATCTCTACACACTATGAATCAAACACACAACCTCTAAACTTACACAACTACATTTACCTTTGCCTAGCCTTATCTAACGTTGAGCCTTACGGGAGAGTCTCGGCTGTAAGGCTAGGTTCCCTTGCATTGCATTGCTTATGGAAAATCCTATGCCATAAGGCTAGGATCCCATTCTTCACACACAGACCTTGCTTGTAACTAATTCAATACAAATAAATGACTGCCTATAATTCCAATTGATAGACAACAATTCACCTAAATATTGGTAATAATAGTATCAACTGAATACAACAATTGATTTTAAACAATAATAATATATATGACCTAACCTTACGGGAAATCCTATGTTATAAGGCTAGGCTCCCCTGCTTCCCCTAAAACCTGATGGGATTTGCTGAACTGAATAACAGAAAAGATTACTAAACTATTATAAATATTCATACATGTTTTCTTATACATATTAGGCCATTTCCAGCTAAATTGATCAATGATTTCATTTAATATAATTAATTCAAATAACAATAAATTCTTCCTAGCCTTAAGACATGGGAGCTTATGGGAAGAACCTAGGCTGTAAGGCTAGGCTCTCCTGCTCAACACAAACCTTATGGGAAATCCTATGCCATAAGGCTAGGCTCCCCAGCTTTACATGCAGCCTTACGGGTTTTGAGGTTGAGTCTCCAAATTCGGGTTCTCACTAGCTTCATCTTGCTTCTGACCTTCCTGACGTCCCCACAGGAAGAATTTGAACCAGTTTTTCTTCGTTTTGGTCCCACTTTATGTTTTAAACTGCTCACTGGTCAATTGGGTTTTTGATCGATATCTTGTTCTCCAATAAAGAACTTGACATTTACTGATTTACTAAAGTAGAAGATGGTTTTGAAATGAATCATAGAACTCTATTTTCGTTATGATGCAAATAAACATATGGGCATCCACTAACGTTGCGTGGTACTACACTTTATCATTAGTAGGTATACGGAACTTTCACATTTGTTTAACGTAAAATACGTCCGCGTCTAGGGGAATTAAAATGTCTCATTGGATCCGCACAGAAAGCAGTGCGTATCATACGAGGTTCCGAGATTACGTTAAGGCAGAATATAAAATGGCCCAAAGCTAAGACAGCGTATTTGATTTTAACCTTCGATTGAAAGGGTTAAAAAGTACTCGGTACTTATCCAAACAGAGTAATCAGAATCAATCAAAACTTATAGTGTGTTTAAACCAGCTACAATCGAACCGGGAGTAGTCGAGATACTCGTAGACCCCTTTAGAATACCGATAACTTCAACTACGAAGAAGCTCCTGCTTAACAGTTCTGAAAATGGATATAAATGACGATATGGGAGAAATGAGAATTAGGATGTGATGGCGTTGGGGAATATGAAGGTCATATCTCCGAAGAGGACTACTTCATTTTTAGCTGCAATTGCACTGTCAAAGAGTCAGATTTTTAACACAAGCAAAAGTCACAACTCATCCTTATGATATTATTATCCCATTAATCAGGAAAGGACATAAGGTGATGATCAGAGACGAGAACACTCACTTTCTTTGGTTTTTTATTTCATGTGATTTTATACCACTGCATTTACATAAGTGTACGTGATATTCATTTCAGCATTTTACTTTTACATTAAATTGTGAAATCGTTGACGGCGAAGTATTCCTGTTGAAAAAACAATAAATCATCATTATTTCACGAATAAAGCGTCCATATCATTTGTGAAGTTTACTCGTTTACATGTTGGAAAGAAACTCGTTCCACAAAATCGTGAAGGAATATACGGAGCTCCTCAAACGACGGACGATCTTGTGGATTTTCATTCCACGTGTGTAGCATCGTTTTCTCATACCTTTTGCATTAATAATAAATTAAGTCATACATTAGTTTCAATTATATAACAGGTTCAATCATACAATTCAGTAGTAGCGTGTCTGGGTTTTGGCATTCGCAGTCCTTCCGACAAATCGTCTATAAATCCGAGAGTGCAACACATTCCAGGATAAGGAAGGGCCCCCAGCATAAAGATCTCCCAAAGAGTCACACCAAAAGCCCAAACATCCGACTTTGTGGAGAACTCCATGTCTCTCAACGCCTCCAGAGACATGTGACGCCACGGCAAAGGCTCCTAATTAAACGTTTGTGCTTTGTTAATTCGTCATGCACATTACTTAATGTGTGAACTCACCTGCTTCCGCTTAATGTAATTGTTGTATTCATACATCTTCCGAGATAACCCGAAGTCAGACACCTTAACCAAATGTTTTCTATGCAAGAGGACATTTCTTGTTGCCAAATCTCCGTGAATTACCTAGGCAGCAGCATTACTAGGATTATTTAGTTACAGCTGTCAGTAAAAATTTGTGTTTTACGTTTTTAGACGAAAAAAATTGCATCGCATTTGAAATCTGGTGAGCCCAAATCAACAAAGTTGCTGAAGACATTCTCTCACTGTCTTCTTCCAATTCAGATTTTTCGCAAGTAAATTCATCGTTCTTCATTAAATCCAAGAAACTCGACCTATTTCTCTTCAAGTAATTTTCCACTGACCCCAAAGGACACCACTCGACAAAGACGTATACAATTCCACGATGAAGTAACACTGTGTTTGCTCCAATTAAGCCCACAATGTTTTCATGTTGTCCCAGGTACGTCATTATTTTTATCTCTTCGAGCAGCGACAACACATATTCTTTACTGGCGAAGGGCTTCACTGTCTTCACAGCCACAACTTCATTCCGAACTTTTCCCTTCACCACAATTCCATACGCCCCACTTCCCAAGATCTCACTCGCACCTTCAAAGAAATGTTTCAAATTAAAATGCATCGTCCTCCCAGGTTAACATGTGACACCCTTACTTATTTCATATTCTGTGTGTGGAATCTCCAGACATTTGTCGTAAGGATCGCCATTGAAATCGTTTTCTCCGACCTGTGCTAACATTATCCCTTCACTACTTCGTCTATCCTTCACACCTTCAAAAAAACACCCCTGCTTGAACCGTCGTATCTCGGAGGCGGACAATCCTTTCTACAATCATCAAATGATTCCTAATTACTTATATCAAGCGAAAAAATTCAATCAAGATGTACTTAACTGCTTTATTTCCACTCCGTTTCTTGCGGACCATAAACACCACAACCAAAAGGAGAATTATTCCCACCAGCGTCACAATCCCAAAAATCAACACAGAGCTGTCACCACCAGTTCCAGACATCTCCGTTCCTCCTTCATCTAGAAAATTTACAAACTGGCAGTCAGTATCGGTAGTTCTAACTGTTATTATCTCTATTAAAATTATGACTGAGAATTTGCAAAGCCTATCAAAACCTTCGTTTCTTGACTCCGGCGATGTCGATTTGGTTGTAGTAAAGCCAAAGCTATCGTTTTTACTAGTAGGCTTTGTCGTATACGCTGGTTGCGTTGCGATCTCCTTCGCTGAATTTCTGTTCTTGCTCAAGATGTAGTTGATAGTACGAAGAAGAGGATAGGTGATGTTTCCGCCACAAAATTCCCCCTTGAAGTCATCATTTGTAATGGACCACGCGGCATATCCACCGAGACTGTGTTTTTCTCCAAACTCTACTTTAGCTTGGACACTCTTCGCATTGTCAAATGACACCCAATTTCTCCCGTGTTTCATAAATGGAACCTTTGCAACAGTGTCTTCGTAGACTACACCATCCCACTCCATTCCCGCGTTTCCTCAGCTTGTAACAGATCTGCAATTACAACCAAAATTAAATTCAGTTCGTATAAAAAATTTACTCAATTTTTAGAGGTTAGAAAATTATACTTCGTTGTAATTAAGAACTTTTCCATCCTTATTGAATGCACCCTGAAAGCCTTTCCCTTCTACACTGGGAGCCCCTAGACGATTATTAAGTTGGGGGCAAAGACTTTTATACAGTAACATGTCGGCAACACTGACTGTACTACTTTCAACGAGTTCAAACGTCCTTCCTACAAATGGAATTCCCAGAATGAGTTTGTGTGCAGAGATTTGCTTGTCTAGGACGAACTCCACAGTATTTCCTACAGTTCTTTCTGTCAGTGGAAAAAGAGGGGAATGGTGACCTGTAACTTGATCCCAATGCCCTGCAAAGCTTTTTCCAACTAACAGGAAGTAGTCAACATTTCTCTCTAGTAGTGCAATGTCCTTGCTCCTCTCAATTGTTCGGGTATCTGATGGTAGTGTAAACCCCAACTCGAAATTTTGATCCTTAATCGCTTCAAACAACGACTGTCCCACACAAAATCAAAAACAGAATAAATTCACTTTCCTCCTATTGATGAGATGAGTCAAAATTATTAAGGTTACTGTAATGAGGTCTGTCACTCGGAACCAGTCAACAGTCTGTCCATCTTCGTGGTTCACTGTAGTCCACTTCCATTCCACGTTCAACCCGTCTAATTTTTTGCTCCTTAATTAACAAACATTGACTATAGGATTATTTAACGCTCAAGTCAAGACAGAAATATAGTTGTTTTCGGGTTACTTCAAAAACTGGACAATATTATTCGCGAGATTCCACTGCACCGTGTAATTATTGGAAGAAGGATTGCTTTGAAAGTCCTCCTTGCTTCCTCGAACTGATAGGATGACTTTCAACTTAGGATTCTGTCGTTTAAGACCCACAGCGTCCTTGAGTAGTTCCTCACCTACAGTTTGAATAAAATGTCAAAGCTTAAAGAAAATCACAGTTTTTGAAACTTTTAAAACTCCTTGAGTGGATGTCTTACTTAAGTAAGGGTAGAAGTCTTGAAGCATAAATTCGCCTGTACCACGATCGTAGCTAACTTCCATATACCTGAGTATCAAGTGAGTACACAAAGTTGCATCGACGTCTTCCATTACGAACTTTCCGTGTTCTTCCCTGTGGATCGCCCAGCCTTCGAAGACGCACATTACGCGACTTGTGTGTGATTGCACCGCTACAATTAACACAAAATGGATAAAATGATAACAATTTCTACAATGATTGTGGCTTTAATTCCAAGGCTTACTGGATAATGCCAGTTTTCCAGTAAACCCTAACTGCATATTTTTATTGACACATTTATACGAGTCTTCGCATAGGCTAATCAAAGTATCTCTACAATTCCTGTCTTCGAAACTCATGTTGGAAATGTGTTGAACAACAATTGTAATGCTGTAAACTGAGAGTTTCGATGAGGGTTGTTTCTCTGCTGGAGTAGAAAGACGAAAGTAATGTTGCTTTCCAGTAAACACATTTATTACCACAAAGAAACCACCAGCTTCCTTTCAGTTATCAGATATCCCGCTATCAGATTCGCAGTCCTTCCATGGTGTGCCATTAAATGAAATTTTATTTTCATTCTTAATATGATGTTTATTCTTTCGTGTCATCAACCGACTAAACATCGAGCATCATCAAATAGCAATGTTCCAGAAGTGACACTGATCGTGCAGGTTTAAAATGTGATACTAAAATATAATAAATATGTGGCTTAGCTTCATTATGGTTTGCATCATGATTCAGCATAACAAGTAATTCAGAATAAAGAAACATACGATTTAATGCTTTCCGCAATCAACCAGAATTTATGTTTTGAATCACGTCTATGTGGTGTAATATTTCCCTAAAAGTGTTTGTTATTTATCCGAGCAGAGTGATAAATAATGACATAAATTGAAAATACTAGCAACCCACTAGAAGCAAACAGGGGCAGTCAAGTACACGTCTATATCAGGATACATTGGTTTTGGTCAAGAGATAGGCAATTTGCGATCGGAACTTCAACTACCGTGAAATCTCTATTATAGGTCTCCTTTCACCACAGCAAAAGTGGTTCCTCTATATCCCCATAGCAAAAATTTCAAGTTAAATCATCTGGCTGAGTCAGTTTTCAAGATAATTTAGATTTTTTATCAAAAATGGAGCTTATTGATCCATTCAAAGAAACTACATCAAGCAGATTCTCGAAGCCCAGGTAATGAGGAAAATATGTAGAATTATAGAGATTTGGTAACAATTATCGCGCAAATCCCTACATTTCGTGCTTCTGGAAGTTGTGTGCTATTTAATACGGATACCTACAAAGTTAACGTGAATCTTTGTCCACGATGTCATTGGAAATTATGTTTAAATTGATTAATTAGCGGTTGCTAAGGGTTGGACGGTGCGGTGCCCCGACAGCCCAAATTACCCGCAATACCTAGTTCAGCAACACTGTACAATTACAGGTCCATAAGTTCGTTCTCGTTAAATACAATGTACTTTTTGTAACAACATCCACATTCTAAAAACCCCTTAAGCACCATGTACGGCCTTGTTAGTTAACGTAGCTAGCTCAACATTTGATATATACAATAAACTATGCAAGGGCCCATTGCTACAAAATTTCAACTCATTCGGCTGTAGAATCGTGGAAATCTGCTCGGAAAAATTTTTACGGTGATTCTTAGAAACATGCAAGTCACGTTTCTAAGGCTAATACTGCATCTATATGTTCAGTGATCGGTCTAAATTAACAGGGATGGACATCTTTTATAGTTGCAAAAGAGATTTTCTCATTTGGTCAGAAAACTCATGAGCTACGTCGAGTATCACAATTCAGCAAATTGTGCATGTTTGGACTTAAGCATTTGCAACATGTGTTAAGCATAGCAGTCAAATTTTGTTTCCAAAAGACACAATACCATCGCTTTTCTAACCCACCGTAAAGTTTGGTGGCCGTAGCTTTATTGTTTTTGAGCAAATCGCGACATATAACAGACAGACGGTCAGACGGCCGGACACATTACGTACTCCTATAAGCCCAATATTAGCTGGGCTAAAATTAGGTATCTGCAATGCAATTTCAGATTATTTCCAGGTGCAACTTTCTATGTACGTTAGAAAAAATTCTAGCATAGAAATTGTTCCTTTGAGACTAGACTTTTTTTGAGATTGTCTCTTGTTCAATATAAGAACACATTGGAAGTATGGATTTGTGTATGCATGGATTTGTGTATGCTTCATTTTGTGCCACAATCGACTTTGCCATTCACTGTATACAGTGTATGTGTCCGTTGGTGAGTTTCAATTATTGTAGCGAGTGGATTTGCCTTATTCATTGGTGGAATAATATTATTCCGTTGTCAACTGTTGTTACGCACACTGAATTTTTGAACGAGAAACGATATTCGAAGAAATCGAACCCTTAACTATTGGCGAACCTTCGGATCAAGAAGGTATTTCCTTAAGTTTTTACTACAATTCATGCCTTTTTCATGTCTTAAAATTAATCGAATCAACCCACATGGATTTTCATCTCGACTCAAATTCTTTACTCCTTTGGAATCCACACCTAAAAGTCGTTTGAAGTGGAAGCGCTCCAGTCTACCAAATGCCAAATATCCATGTTCGTCACTTCTGTCAGCAGGGTCGGATTAATTTCATAATCATAATTTCACACAGAAATTCGTAGGATCTGAGCAAAGGAAACAGTTTCGTAGATATTCACAAATTCGACGCGGAAGGAAAGAATTCTACATTTGGACGAAATTATTGTACAATTCGGAAGCACCTTGCCTTCCTCTCAATTGCTAGTTGAAATACAAGCCAACATAACATTTGGTTTTTCGTTCGATAGCCTGCATCTATCTTTCGAGAAACCTGAAAACTCCGACTTCTAACCTTTTCGTAAGTGATGTATCATTCTTAACAAAACGTTCACTTATGGATTCAGTGCGTATTCTTTCTTCAATAACTGCTTTGGGACAGTGAGTTATCATTGCATTGGGACGGGTTTTTTAGACGAGTTTTGTGAGACGAGTCATCCGTTCACCGTCGAAACTATAACTGATGATAATGAAATAATTTAATAGCTCGCTTATGGTAACTATTCCGCTCGTAATTTACAGAATAATCCAACATGCCTAGTTAATCCTACTTCATGACTCAATTACATAAATTTGGCAATTTCGCCCACGTAAGCTTGCGTAAAAGGACATATCCGGGTCGATTAAATCCAATAATATAATATTTCATACTGTTGTGTTTTCTTTCCCAGCTACGTGAAGTAACGGTTACGTGTACATAAGGCCAATTGTAAACAATAATTACTGATACATGGCAACTCAACTTAACTACAATGTGACAATGATATTCATACAGATATAGGTATACAAATCATATGGGATGAAATTGACAACACATATTGCTTGATAAACTAATTTGTTTTCAAATAAACTCATACCTGAAAAACTGGATTTATTGTTGGATCTTGTTACCCCAAATATTGAACTTATTGACAAATAACTTTACTATCAGTAAAAGAAATATTGTTTCCAACTACAACTTTGCATACTAAAATGAGGTACACATTTTAATAGTCATATTGCTAAATCCTGTGTTGATAATACCGGCTACAATGAATTCAAGAAAATAAATAATTGCGAGTGTTAATTACCATGTCACATTACAATCCATCCCTTTTGTGATTTAAGCAAGGATATATAATTCATGTGGAACTAAAGCTTCAAGGTTCAACCTACTAATGAATATTTTAATGCTACTTAATTGCTCCTTCTACCAAAAGCAAGTTGATTAAAATGGAACTGAAAATTCCCAACTGAATTTTCTGCATCTTAAAAAGCTAAATATATTTCAATTGCAAGGTACGCTTGTACAAGGTTTGAATACTTCTTAATATTCTAACTTCACAGAAAAACAAGCCAATTTTAGGTCCGATTGCTTCATACACAACGAACACTACGTCTTCAGGGAAAATGCCATCCGTCCATCAGCCACGTACATTAGCATATCAGGTGTCAGAACTATAAGGGCTTCAGTTGTCCTGTAGATGTTTGCAAACAAAGTAACCTTTATCCTTTGTACTTCTCTTTCCAAGTGCTAAAATGTATTTTACTTTTATCAAGTCTTTCTTGACTCACCTAAGTCACTGCCAATATATGCGTTGCAACTTGTACATCTACGACAAGAAAA
>JAQGAC010002381.1:0-10490 GCA_034696585.1 Isotomurus maculatus
TCAGTAGTTTTTGAGAAAATCGCGACACATAACAGACAGACGGTCGGACGGCCTGCCGTGTTACGTCCTCCTATAAGGCCAATATTACCTGGGCTAAAAAGGTGTGTGTGAAATTTTCGGTAATATAACTTACTGTATAAATTAAGTAGCATTTACCTTTGGGGTTGGTGAAATGTTCGGTCTTGAGTATGTAAAAATTGGCATGCAAGAGTTCAAGTGTTTCAACATCTGTACTTTTAATTGCAGCGGTGGGTCTGGTGCTGAAAAGGTGGAGAAGTAGAAGTCATTGTTTACTTCAACGCAGTTAATGCCACGGCAAAAAAGGCGACTCGAAGAAGGCAAGAAGTTCTAAACATTATTGCCATAGAATGTGTTTATGGGGTTCAACGCATATTTGTGCATTTGACAGAGTGAGGTTGAAAATGTCTGGATTTCCGGAGTGTGGATTAGAGCGGAAATTAGCAGAGCTTAACTCGTCACAAGTGTCGATTCAAACACTATCCCTGTACCTGATTCATCACCGGAAACACCACTCAGCAATAGTGAAAATTTGGTACCAAGAATTTCTTAAAGGCAAAGACAAAGCATTCTTAGATTTTAAGGTGGTGACGGTTCACTTACCTCTGTTATTTTTTTACTGAACAGCACAAGAGCGCAGAAAATTGGCATTTATCTATTTAGCAAATGATATGATTCAGAATAGCAGGAAGAAAGGTGGTGAGTTCGGCAAATCTTTCTGGGGATTTCTAAAGAATGCACTGGAGTACATGGCCCGAAATCCGGATAAAAATACGAAGAAAATCATACTAAGGATTCTGAGAATCTGGGAAGAGAGGGGAATTTATGAAACTAAGCTCATCAGGAACTTGGAGTGTTTTTATATAAAAGCTTGGGATGATCTACACGGGCCGGAAATAGATGAGTTTCTTGATGGTGTAGCTACTCATGAAAACCATAAAGTTTTTTCCGCAAGCGGAGGGTCACAGTCGAAGGCTAAATTATCACCGAATTTTTATGGAAAGAAACAACTTTCTCGTTCACTTGCTGAAAGTGGTCATTCTCATTCAAAACAACGTCATAAGAATTTTTCAAGGACTAAAGAAAACAAAATCGAAAAAGCCACACGAAAAACTAGCGACGATGATGCAACGAATACTGTCGAGGGTTGGGAGGTTGGAGCAAAGCGGTTTTACAATTTATGTGTTTCTCCAAACAAAGACGCTCCAACAGAGCAGCAACTCATATCCATCGTTAAAGTAATAGCTTGTGAAATTCCTAAGTAACTCTTAAACGTGTTTTAAACTGTAACTTAATTCCAGAGCTTGGACGAAATGCCTAGTGCAGACGCTGTAACTAGAGGAAAGATTGCCATTCTACCGCCTGAGGTTTCTGATTTGAACGGATTTGGCACTATTTGTTTGGATTCAGGCGTTTCCCGAGGGTTGCAAAAAAAAATTGATGCAGCTCATGACACTTTGAAGGATTATGTTGCAAAATTAGACACAGAATTAAACGATAGAAGCTTTGCTTCAATGAAGCTTCTTGATCTAGTTGAGTGCCAAAGGGATTTTCTCATGCAAGCAGAGCAGAGATTGGAGGTAAATACGAAGTCAGCCAATATTCCCTTGCATGAAATACAATTGATGTTCTTTCGTACAGGAACACCAAAACTATGGAAAAATCCTTTCGAAAAGATTGGAAGTATTGAAAGCACATGTTTTGTCAATGCCTGACCTGTCCAACATATTATCAGTCACCGAAGGTTTGTCCCCGCTACCTTCTGCTGGAGATCTATTTAAGACTTAGGAACATTACTTTACATAATTTTACATAGCGTAAAGAATCGTATGTTTATTGCCTTTGCTAAAATCTCTTCTTGCTTTTATTCTAGTATGTACTTGCCCAAACACTTATGTACCGTATTTACAGGAATATCAACTTTTCCGCTAATATAAGTAATGCCAATCCTTTTAATTTTGAAGTATTGACGCTGAAGTGGATGTTATCTTACGACAAAAAACATAATTTTTAATTGTAATGTACTTCGATTGATTACTAATTATAATCACCACAATCGATGCTAGATTTCTATAAACAACCTATACCTTCGTCGTATTTCCGCGGAGAGTAGATGCATTGTATATATTGTACTGTACATATTTTGCAGGGGTGGCCTCGACTGTGAGCAAATAAATTTTACTTACACCTGGCGATTCTTAAAAAATACAAAAATTTCGATATAAGACATGCTCGCCGTAGCTAAGGAAGACGTGTCGTTAATTGTAGCTAAGATGCGTGAGATCATGCGGGAGTGAATGAGGAATGCATTATTCGTATATTTTTCGTATCCAGAATTACCTTCTTTCATTCATATTTTCCAATATGGCCCTTGCCCTCATCAAGTAGCAATAGTTTGGGCTGTTTGTTCTATATGCGGGCCAAAATGAAAATTATAAATGCAGCATTTTCAACTCCAGATATTTCAGCTCCATCTTCAAAATGATACCAATCAAAAGTTTACGTCCGTAAAAACCATTGATGATTCGGATTTCAAAATTACATATTAAAATGAATAACAAAAAGCGTGGGAGACTTTGCATCTCTTGCTTTTTGGTGGCCTGAATATGCGGTCCAGTAAGGCTTTCTTGAGGTTGATTACTATGGCCAGCGTAAGTTCAAACAGAGATTACAATGAACTCGGGTCCGCAGTCTGCCTGAGTTATTTTAGTGATGGGCTGGAAGGGTGCCTCAATAGCACACTCAGTAGAGCGTTCGCCTGCAAAACGGGCTGCTCTGATTGTGAGTTCGAGTCCGCGCGGCGGAATCTTTTTGCTGTCGAATTAAATTTTGAAAATTAGTTGTAGGTGTTATGTGTTACCTCAAGACTAACTTTTACGTTCAGAATTAAACAAATTACAAATTTTTCCCCGACGTTGTAAGAAAATATTATATTACTAGGCCACAATCAGCTGCAATCTCCAGTTCAGCAATGATACAAAATTGCAGGTTCTTAACTTTTTTAATTCATTACAGCAAGTTTTGTTACAGCATTCCCTTTTTAAAATACTTAATTGCTCCCCAGGGATACTGTGAAACCATAGCAAGCTCAAATTTTGGTAGACTCAATTAAGGACACCGCACTTTCCTTACGTAAACTGGTTTTCGGTGAAAATTCCTGAAAATTTTTACGAAAAATAAAAATAAAATGAGGATCATTTTATCTCTTAGCCGTTAAGCCCTAGACCTTTTAGATCGCGCGCTAGAAGCGGTCAAAATCACGATATAGATGGGGTGTTGCAATGTTATCGCGCGGTCAGTACGAGGGTTTTTTTTACGTAAGAAAAACCCTCGCGCCTCACGCTGACCCAGCGACAAAATTACAAAACCCCATCTAAATCGGGATTTTGACCGCTTCTAGCGCGCGATCTAGAGGGTCTAGAGTCTAGGGCTTAGCGGCTAAGAGATAAAATGATCCTCATTTTATTTTTATTTTTCATAAAAATTTTCAGGAATTTTTCCCGAAAGCCAGTTTACGTAAGGAAAGTGCGGTGTCCTTACACAAAGGTCTGATGGTTCCAAACTTGAACTCGATCAGATACAAAATCGTGGAAATCTGCTAGGTGCAAGCTTATTTCAAGTTTTTTAGATACGAATTTCTAACACCAAAATTAAATCTACATGACAAGTTACAGGTTTAACTTACCTAAGAAAAATTTCTTTGATGGTTGCAAAGAAGATTTTTTCCATCAATTATGAAACACATGAGCTAATCCTATTTTCAGAAATGTAGCAAATTCTGCACGTTGGGACAACCATCATTTACCGCTTGCGTGTTAAGCATTAAAGTGACATTTTATTTCTAACAACCCAGGAATCATCGATTTTTCTAACGTACTATGCGGTTTGGTGTCCTTAGCTTTATTGGTTTTCGAGTGAATGGAGACGCGTGCAGACAGAGGAACGATGCAGTAAAACCTTTATCACACCGCACGGCCTTCTAAAATAGCATAGTAAGCTCAACTTTTGGTAGACACGCTTAACGATGCAAAAGTATATTGGTTCAAAATTTGAGCTAAGTCGGACGCAAAATCGTGCAACTCTGCCCGTAAAAAATTTTACGGTGCTTTGTGAGTTACTACGGCCAGCCACGTTTCCATGGACAGGTCAACTTTAACAGGGATTGATATCGTAATTAGCAGCAAAAATATTTTCGCATTAAGCTATAAAACACACAAACTGCATCGATTATAAAAATTTAGCTATTTCTGCATGTTGGGACCTAACTATTAACCATGTGAATATTAAGCATTACTGTGGAATTTTGTTTTCAAAAGAAAAAATGCCATCACTTTTCCTAATAAACTTCGAATGTCGGTGGCCGTGGCTATGTGAGTTTTTGAGTAATTTGCGACACAGAAGACTGACGGTCAGACCGCCGGATACCTTGCGTACTCCTGTAATCTCAGTATTGCCTGGGCTAAAAAATTTCTTTGGACCTTTTGCATTTACTTTCAGATACCCTTACTACAGAACCAACAAATTAACTAAAACAATCTAATTCTGAATGTCTATTTTGTTCACATTTCCGATTTCTTGAAGGTCTCAACATCGCTGTATGTTTATCTCCTCTGAACATATCCATCCCTCGCTGATCTTCAATTTAATCTTTCATCAAAAATATTGTGAGAATATCTCCCAACTTAATTACAAGAAATGACCGAGTTGGGAGAGAATCTCAGGGAGAAGATTCTCTCCCCGAATGTAAAATTAGAATCGACCACGACGGTTGGTTTATTTTCCATTTTACAAGTCAATGAGGAAATGATAGTGATAACAAAACTAATGTTAACAATGCTTAATGTTTCAGGAAGCAACTGCATTACTATAAGTTACACTAATAAATTATAAGGTTTAATTTAAAAAAATAGGAATAAATTTAGTTTATACACAACAGAATCACTTACATGAAATTATAAATTGAGTGAGCAATGAATTTAATGAGTGAAAAAAATTAAATTATTCAATTCTAAAATTTAATAAAAAACCTTACCATACCGGGTTAGCTGACAATATGAAGTAGAAAGCTCTGAAACTTCGTATTGTAAGTGTTGAGGTTATAATCGACACATTTTATAAATTTCAAAACCAAATCGGGCATACAAGAAGTTAACAATCCAGAATTTGAACCTTAGTCCGGCGGTCTCGCAGACCAACGCTTTCCAACTGCACTATCGTGGCAAGAAGCCAGCCTACCCCTTAAATATTTTTGGCCGGCCGCGATTCAAATCCAGGTTTTCCCGCAAAATAAACGCAAGCTTAAGTCTGTGGTTTTTCAAAAGCATGCATTGTCCAGGGAACCAAAAGCAGATGCATCTTAAAGGCGAGAAATTCATTTCTATTCTCAATTGTAATAATTAGTTTATTGCAAGTTCATTAAGTGTTCGAGTAAATAGTTGAGCTAAAGATTACTGTCATCCTGAATTACAAAGGAATTACAAAACGAGTACATATTTATTAATAATAATATAATAATTAATGATGAATACGACAAACAAATGCTGTTTTGTGCGTACCTCAAATAATATTGCTAACATTGTTAAATGGGATACGAAGCATCATATCAAAAATATTATAAATTTAAGAAACTGAAATAAACGCCAATCTTGACCACCACATAACTTCATTTGCTGAATCTAGGTTCGCTTGCAATTATTTTGCTCCAGGAATCGCAATTTTGCTTTTTTTATCCTATTCCTTTCTTCAATTGCAACGGCAATTCTCTCTAATAATTCATTTACACCTTCAAAATCCTTTATGAAGTTGACTATCAGATTGAGAGACTGCGCAGTTTGTAGCAGAACATCATCACGTGCGTCGCTTTGTGAATTTCTGCTGGCTTTTCTAGAACATCTCCCTCTGGACATATCGTTCGGCTGTATTCCATTGGACAACGACTCGTATCCCTCGCCAATGTCTTTCGGTTTATTTGTTTTAGTTGAAGGGAGTGCAGATTTGTAACCTGAGATTGGTTGGGATTGACGTGTGTTATCTACACGGGCAAAAATCAAATTCATTCGAGGACAAATGTAATGAAGAATCTGGGATCTCATTTGGGTATTAAGCATAAAGCAGTATGCAATCTTTGCGCTTGTGAAGCGTAATGAAAGTCATTCTCGAAATATACCTTCTTCGAAAACATGTGTTTTCCTTTTCTTGTAGAGCAAGTCTTCATGAACATCGGATAAACTGGAATTGCTATCTCCCTCTAGCATGCTGGTAACTACGCATAATAAAAAATTAAGTTAATAAGGATACCTGTAGGTTGCAGGTTAAAACATTTCAAATAAAATTCAAATTTTCCGTCCTATGAAGCATAGCAATACCCGTCGAATTTTCAAAATAAGGTAAATGTCTATATTCTTTTTGCGTGATGAAACGCAGTCTCTAATTTTAATCTTGTGTTGCCAAAAATGAAAACAACTTTGTGTGTGCCAACGGCTGGGTAGTCGGAACTGTTGATTGGTAAAATTACGAAGCATGCACAAACGTTGATAAGACGAAACCAGTGGAAACTTTTTGAAACATGTACCAATCTACGGTCCATATTTTATGGGCTGAAAGCGAATTCTATATGAGTTGTATTGATAATTTTCAGGTAACTCTGGAAACAAGTTAATCTAATACACACTCAACTAGTAAAAGATGAAATGTAAGAAAGACTGCGGATTAAGGTGATCTGTGCACATTTCTGCCGAGCTTTGTCCGTAAGTCCGTAGGTTGACACTTAATAGTTTGGTAACAATACCGTCGTAACCTTGTAATGGCACTTTTAAATTGCAAATTGGAATTTAGCAAGTCAAGAGTTTTCATACCGGTGTTAGCAGGAATCCTTTGATTTGATTCGGAGCGACCAATTATTTCTTCAACGTTGTCGAGAGAATGTATATCCGGATAATCTTTATCATCTCCTGAATCCCGTGATGCATAGTTGCTAGTCGAAAATGTATTTTCAGAGTCGTCAATGCCTAAAAATTAAGTTGTACACCGATTTTGTTAGTGTCATAAATATACTATTATTATTAGTTGAAGAAGCAGTCTCTACAAATTAAATATCGTGTTCCTCGAATCAAAGTATCTAACTAGTAATATTCAGTAATTTTCGCTGTTGCCCACAGCGTTGTCATTTCTCCGCTCATCTCAACTACCACCACAATCAGTACAAATCCAATTTAGAGCCCAAATTAAGTGGGAAACAAACACCTAGCGGTGACTGTACCAAATATACTGGTCTTGTTTTCGAAGGAGACCAGCGGGGCAATGTAGCAGGTCCAGGCCCCCCTGGGTGAATAGTTATTCAGCAAACGCTTCTGAATCACAGAAAATTTTAACTAATAGTAAGTAGCTAAAAATCTGGTGCAATATTCGAACAGGGAGATAGAATCTTACAACTAAAAGTTGTTGGAACCTTATAAAGGAAAGCTGGTGAATTATTGCAACGGGGAGGGGGCGGAAAATTCAACGGGAAGCAAGTGGAATATTCAAACGGGGCCTAGAAGATTATTTTATCAATGACTGGAAAGTTAATCGACGGGAGTAGTGGGATGTGGGGGGGAATGATTAATGGGTTAACGGCTAAATTGGATTACCATAAAAAGCTTAATAAAAACTACCCAAAAAGCCTGTTTCAAGACAGGGACAAGTCTAGAAAGTGAAAATCTCCAGTAGCTGCAAACTCTAAAACCCTTAAACCCTTATTTCCAGTGAACTTCCTTTATTCTAATCAATTAGATGGTGCTGGCAAATACCCTTCTCCCTGAATTATTTAACTGGCTTTGTCGTTTTAGTTGTTTTGTTTCTGACTACAACTTACCACAGAAGAGGAGCCTTCTTCCTGCCTTTGAGGTAGTTTCATTTCTGCTCACTATGGAAGGAATACGACTTGTTCCACTGGGATTAATGTTGTTGTTTGCTCCCTTAGGCGTTCCAGCTGAACTAAGCGATGTGATTCTTTGAACATTCTTGTATCGTTCCTTCATTTGAGAGACTGTTCTGAGATTATCACTTCTTTCGTTGACATATTGCGCCACATCAGCCCAAACCTTATCGCGGGCAAACTGACCAGAAAGCCTACCATTTGAGTCGAATAGAATAGCAGAACGTTCTCTGACAGCATCGATTAGGTTTTTTGTGTCTTCATCACTCCAATTAGCACCCCTTATTTTTTTTCCAACTGAACTCATTATTGCAGCGAGGTTTTTGGAATATACAACCCAGTCTATAAAAAGATAACAAGTTTCTATTAATGGAATTGTCGCCGGGAATAAAATTTCTCGAAACAATCGCCAAATTTCCTGTTTTAGCAAAATAAATTTACTACATATTTATTAATGCAATGAATAAATAAATATCTTGTAAAAATTGAACATTTTGGTCTTAATATTTTAGCAGCCAAAGTTTTGCAAGCAAATTATCAGCCTGTGAATTTGAGTGGTAAATCTTTCAATTTACCTGCAAAATCAAAGAATCCAAGGGAAAATTACTGTTCCAGACTTAATAATCTGCCACCCGTTCACGCTATCCAAAATTTAAGCTTCTTATTAGAAACACTATGCCCAGGGTTGAAAGATGTGTCAGCATTGAGTTCTGCTGGAAGTTATCCCTAAGTCACCCTGAATTTCGAGCACTACAATAGGTGGCTGATTCGCAACAATTTGACCTTCAGGAATCGCGAATCCTCATTCTGAGAGTACCATGTGTTTGCTTCGATGAAAACAATTAACCGCAAGAGGAACTAAAAATTGAACTAGTTTTGATCAGCCTTTGTTGTGAATATCCTGAGAAAAAAACTACGCTCTCCTTTTCCATTAGCGTACTGTTGTCAAAACTGTTATTTGAGAATATTGTTTAACATCGGAAAAAAAATCTTTTGAATACCCTTGTGCTAAACTTTTCTACTAATGTTTTTCAGTGATATACAACGATTGCGATCCTCGGGTTTGCTTTTGTTGGATGCTTATTCTGACTCCACAAAATATTTAGTTCTAATTGGTATTTACATCAGAAGAATCCAGGTCCAAGAAACCTACAACTTTAAATCCACTTTGGAGTGTCGCTGTACCACAAATGGAGGCAAACACAGAGAAAAATCGTAGGATTGCTTCTCTTGCGAAAGCAGCTTGTCGTAGAGTTAGAAATTAGCTGAGACAACTACTTTTTTATTTACTTTGTACGTTTCACCTCTACAGCTGCAGATTGGCTCAAGATTTTCGCAGACTACTTGTGATGCTTCCTACAGTCTGCTCAAACTAATTTTGAGCTTCCACTATTGATCTATATTATTATATATACCTATATACATTCAGGATATTTGCAGGGTATTGCTGATGCCAAGTAGAGTCTGCAAAAACAACTATTAAGCTTCAACTATTGAAATGTTTTTACTTTTGAAACTTTTCGAGGATTGGGAAATGTGCACCAAGATTAATTATTAATACCCCTATCCTATTACTGCAGTATATTTTCTGGATATTGTTAATAATACGTAGTCTGATGAAACGAGTATTGATCTTCCATCATTGAATTTCAGTATTTTAAAAATTAATTTAACTCGAGACAAATTCTAAATAATCAAAATTTTATTTGTACAAGGTTTGCGACTGCAGAATTACCCAGCGCTTAACAGAACACTTCTGAATCTTCGTAGAGTATGCAGTGACATAATTTAGCTTGCACTTTTGAGTTTATGAATTTTGAAGGATATTTATACTCTCTGCAAATCCGAAGAAATCTAAATTTTATTTGAACAAGACTGCAGATTTACCCAGGATTATTACAGACTTCTTCTGATGCGTTAAAGAATATGCAATTGCTAGATCTTCCACTGCTGAATTTCAATATTTTGAACAATATTTCTACTCTGGACAAATGTGAAAAATTAGAATTGTACTTGTACAAGACTGCGACTGCAGATTTACTTGGGATTCACAGACTACTTATGAATCTTCCTAGAGGCAGATATGTAGTGGATGCTAAAAATCGGTCGCAGCAGACTTAGCTAAGCATTAACGGTGATGTGTCAAAATTTTGTTCTGACTTAAAGTCGCGAGAGTATACGGTTGTTTATTAAGTGTTCACCGTGTTCCAGAGCTAAATATCTGTAGAAGTAGCATAGATCACTATTGAAAGCCCAAAATTAGTTGGAGCTGACTGTAGGAAACATCACAAGTAGTCTGAGAAAATCCATAGTAAATCTGCAGCCGCATTGTTGAAACGTACATGGTAAATATAAAAATAGTTACATCATTTCTGCAACAAGCTGCTTTTGCAGAAGCAATGCTATGATTTTGCCTTGCGTTTGTCTCTATTTGTGGTAAAGCTACACCCCAGAGAAGCTTTGTAGGTGAAGGTTTCTTATTCTCAAGAGTATGGTACAACCTTGCCCTTTGGGCAATGCCTGAATTAGGTGATTGGTGATAACTTTACGGCACGGG
>JAQGAC010002382.1:0-10485 GCA_034696585.1 Isotomurus maculatus
CTAACAGAAGAGATAGACCAGCTTCACTTGGACAGAATGAAGTTGGATGAAGATGACCCAGCCAAATTGGAAATGACTGAGAAAATCGCGAAGCTGCGCAGAAAGTTGAAGGCGCTAGGAATAGAACACCGGAAAGCGGAGATAGCATATGAACGCGAGTTCTCCCTTACCACTGCAGAATTGAACTGTTTGAAGAGTAAATCGAAGAACGTTAGTGACGATCGCTCAAGCAGCAGTTTATCTTCAGTCAGCTCCTCCCATAAGCAGCGGTACACAAAGTCATGGATAGACGACCAACGTGCACAGCAGGAGCGTGAAGATCTGAAGATAGCAAAGAAGCTTCAGAAGGAATTGGACGAGGAACCTAAAGAAATAGAATTCTCCATTTCGGCGACTTTGATGCTTGAATGGCTACCGGAAGCAATCAAGCATTCCAGTTTGTCCTCAGCTTGGGACCTGTAGCTCAGGATCAGAAAGTCCTTTTATGTACGCTCTACAACTCGAAATTTCTTCGAACATTTCCAACAGCTTGTAATCCGAATACCTCCGTACACGTTTGGAAAGGGGTGGGGAGGCAGTTTCACCGTCCGAGTTAGAGTCGGAATGGTATGATAAGTTTTAAAAGCTGCCATTATTGCGTGAGTCAGCTAAAATTAACTTTTGTATCCCCCGCGTCTCAGCAGGTATTAAAGATTCTCAAGTTGACCAAATTAGTAATCGGTTGCCCAGTTCAGAAATTTGGTTGGGGTCAAAAATCCAAATTTTGAACACAGTCAGAATTGGGTATTTTAGAAATTTTGGTTGGGTGAAAATAGAAATTGGTTGGTACGTTTAATAATTATCCGCATAAAACATCAAATCATTTCAAAGCATCTTTGTGTAGATTTACAGTTTGTTTTCATTTTATGCATGATTCACGTATAATTTGACCAACTAACTTAGAAACTTTGTTTATATGAAGATTTGAATGTTTGTTTTCAATATTCGATTTCATAGATTAAACATATTTGAGAGGGATAAGAAAAAATGGCAATTATGCGAAATTTTGATATTCCTTGAATTCGAGCTTCAGAAATGTTTGCAGGTAAACTACTCGTTCATACTTCGAGTCACGGGAGTGTCATTTGTAACACTTCTGGTCCCAGATATTGCTTGATTGTTCATTGTCATACTGTGAGCTTCATTAAGAAACGGAGGCGAACCTGGAGTGCATTGTTTGAAAAGTGTAGTAGTGAGCTTTTCCATTTGTACCATCAGCTCTGAAAAGTTGGGAAATAATATTCATGGCACAACAAAGCTTTTTAAATAGGATAAAAAATTAAGTACGGTACCTCTGAATTTAGGGTACTTCGCTGACAGGTACCGTTTGGTGTCTGAATTGCAAACCAGTAAAACATAAAGCCAGGTTGGATTAAATATATTACTTCCACTACGTATGCCCATAATTTGATTGGTTTGTTGAGTTCCGTAACACTCCACTCCAAGAAATCGAGAATCCAAGTAAGGCCCATTATCAAAAACAACTTAACGTATAGGAGAAATCTTAAAATGATAAAGCAGACACATCCAATCAGATTTTTGAGTTCCTAAACGAGTGATAATGTGAAGTTGAGGACAAACGTTCTTTTGTTGTTCGAGAAAGATTCCTTTTTGGATTTTGCACTATCGCTGGAACGTTTTGCTTTCCACAAGGTGAAAATTGTAGCTGTGAATAAGACACAGTTTACAGAAAATAGGCCCAGGAGAGGTCCGTAGTAGTAAGCAAACGCTGCGTCTCCAGCGTCAAACAAGCACCGTGATTCTCCAAACTGGGGACATAAAATGTCGCTAAACAAGTCGTTCCTATATCAGATTCGCTATTTAGTTGTAATTAGTTGCTTTATCATGTAGCTAAACCATTTTACCTGTATGTTAGATCTAAAATAACTCCAGTTCCTACAACTGCAAGTGGAATCGAGTGCGTAAACGCGGTATAGAACCAAAGACGCTGGATACTCTTCTTTTTTGGGCTCAGAAATCTAAAATTGAATTAGTCAGTCACGAAACAAAATTTAAAGTTGATATAAACATTAGTGTCTCACGTGAGACTGAACCAAATGTCGAAACCAAGTGCCGTCATCCAGGCGTATCAATTTAGGGAAATATAATTTGCAGCCATTCCTGTAACAGAATTTGTAGATTAAAATACTAATGTATTCAACATTAAACATTAGAACAGCATGAGCACACTTTACCAATTAATGCACAAAGGGTAAAGTAGCTTCCGTTTTCTTTCCTTGTGTGGAAATGAAATGCAATTCTTGTGTATCCAAAAAAGATGTAAGCGAGGGTCATGGAAAACGAGCAGAATATTATTGACCATCGGAAAATTGGTTCTTTGTCTCTTCTCAAAATAAAAACTATAGCGATTCCCAAGTAGAATAGAGAAAATATGAAGTACAGTGTTGACATCAATTCAGGGTTCTATATAAAATTTAAGGGGTAATGCAGAATGAAATTTTAATAATTACGGTATTAAGACTTACAGTTTGGATGTAATAATTTCCCTGGTATTCTTCAGGCGGGTTGCCAAAGCATCTCTTAATAATTACGTCATCAGGGTTTCCAGAAAAATGAAGTCGTTGATCGCCACTGGATGGCGTAAGATATGGCTCAAAACAGTAAGAGTTCGGATCTACTAACGACCAAGTCTTTCTTCCCTTTTTCTCCATTAAAGATCCATTTTGCAGAAATCTGAATCTGAGTGGTTGAGGTTAAATTGTTCTTGAATTATTACATTTTAAATGCTCAGACACTTTTTAATAATCTTACGGTATTGCAGGCAACCGGTTATTGTTTATCTGTTGGTTCGTTGTGAAAAATACACAGAAAATGAAGTCCGCCGGATTCAGGTCATGGTGTCTCATTATGGGATCAAAATTATCAGCAGGAAGTGGATACGAATCCAAAGATTGAGAATAAAAACGAGGTTTCCAATTGTTTTGTGTTTCCTCGTTTATCTTCTCGCAGACGAGACTCTGTGTCCAGTTTTCATTGTTAAGAAATTTTGCTAAAATTGTTTGTTCTCGTCTACCACAGCAACGATTAATGCAAGGTCGTCTAGCGCTACATTCTTGATTACATGTTCGAATTGTAAGTTGCGAATCATTTGTACTAAAACAAAAATGATAGCTTTAGTATAGTTTTCTGCTTGATCAGAGAATTCCATACCTTCTAACGCAAAATTCTTCCGGCTTCAAAGTAACTCCTTGGAAATAAAGCAATCCATCATTTAGAAATGAAATAGTAGCATCCTTCGTAGCAGCCATATGATTGTCAAGGTGTTGAAAATCTATTTTCGTGTCTGTGAAACCATCTTGGCATTTTAGATGCGTTCGAATTTACTTCATTCTAGTGTCAATAAGCATAATGAATATCAGTCCTAATTTTATAGTAGAAATGGAGTTTACGAATTGGAAATCCCTACCTTACGAGAATTATCAGCTCATCCTCCATGTTTCCTTGCAAATCCAAAAACAGTTCTTTGGGTAAGCCATATACCTTTTTACTCTCTGATTCGCTGCAAGCTGAAAGTGTATACACGTCTTCTGTTTCTAGGCTAGACAGTAAAGACCTTGCTGGCTTAAGGTTGCTGTTTTGTGGAGAACACGTTCTTACAAACACTCTTTCAACGTATTTATTAGAGGTAACGCTATTATTCGATTCCTTTTCAACTATCCCATCAACGCAGTACTCCAATGAGTTCCTCAAAACGTTTGTATCTGGAAACTTGACGAGTAGAGATTCATTTGGAAAGAATGTGAGCCTGGTTTTACAAAATTAAGAAATAAGCAAGAGGGTATACATTTCTTGTAGGTAAGGGTCATGCACGTCTTTGTTCAAAATTACGGTTTATGTTTTAAGGAAGTAGTATTGTCAAAATAAAAATCCCAGCAGGTTTCTCCATCAACGAGTGGCCTTAAAATCTCCGAAGGAGTAGAATTCAACTGAATACCATCAAAATCAATTATTTCGGAATTTAAAATGGTCCAAGATTCTCGGGGCAAAGGTGAATTGAAACACAAGTTAAGTTGATTTTCAACTCGTGGTTGGCTTCCAGTGTAATTGTTTCTACAGCAACGAGGGATGCATTGTCTCCTTAAATTGCACGATTTTTTACACGTTCGAATTTCAAGTAATCTCGATTCTTTCCTACTGCGCAAAAAATTGTGGCATTATAATTTGCATAATTTATGCGTTTGCTCTGTAACCTGCTACCTCAGTATGCAATACTCATCTGTAGTATAGATCATTTGTTCACGAATAACAAGTTTGCTTCCAGCAAACAGTACATTATTGCTGAGTTCGAGGGTTTGATACTGCTTCGTATTCTGGATTATGGGAATTGAATATATTTCTTCATTGAACCCACCTAAACAGCTAAGCTCCTTCCCCGTATTTTTTAGCCTGTTAATTATACTTGGTTTATTAATGATTTAAATCAAGGATAGGGTAGGTTTTCTTACTTGACTCCTACGGGTTCTGTTTTTTCTGAGCTTGGAAAAAAATATTTGCTTTCGATATGAACAATTGAAAGTGGTGAATTATTCGTAGCACATAAATCATCTTCATGATCGTTTAAAGATAATTTATCTGTCGTGTCAAAGCAGCATTTTGGAAGATCGTATGGATGAATTTGAAGTTCCACAGAAGCTGTAGTGTCTTCAACTGCGCTTGAGAAAATTATGTACGAAATTAAGCAACCTGCAATTGGTGCGGACAACATATTGTTGGTTTCCATTCTACTCACTTTAAACTGATAATTTTAAAATATGTGCACGTATTTAATGTAAGTAAAAATACCTTAAACTGACTAGCAGACTGTGTGGTTAACGTGTTATAAACACTTATGAGGAAGGAAATTCACTGCTTTATGAAAAAGAACAAAAAAGATTTTCCGGGAGGTTTGGTTAACTTGCATCATTGGATGACGTACACGAACTACGAACTATGCAAAAACACGCAACGTAAAGTAAAAAACATTTGAGCGGAAAAGCAACACAATTCTTTCATTAAGACAAAAAGCTAAAGCCTTTTGTTGTATTGGTAATGCAAAGGATACATAATATTCATTTTGTGTTCTACCTTATTGTCGTTTGACTGCTTATGTGGAATAGAACTTGCGTAATAAGGATAAACTTGTTGGGGAAAGCTTTATTTTTCATTCCTACAGAAATTAAGAATTGATTTGCCAGCAGACAGCAGACAGTCTCACTTAATTATCTTCACTATTCACAATAGTTATACATTTTTGCGTATGACGTCCGTGTGATACTGCAATGAGGTTAACGCAGAACATTACAAAGACATAAGCCTGTTAAGAGGAAAAAATTAAAAAAGTGTAGCAGCGTCATTTTAATAAAAATAAATTCGGTTTCTGTAACCTTTAGAAACAAAAACTCCTTACCAACTAAAATGATAGTTGTTTCACCAACTCAAAAATATAAAGTGAACTAAGATTTCTTCTTACACCTTGCTGAGGAATAAGAAGGCTTTGCAAGCAGTGACGCAACATTGAACAATTTATCAAAAGAAATTCGCGTTTATTATCCTCTCGAATCGTCGGAAAATGGTTTTGGATTTATTACATCCCTGCAGCAGGTGGCTGTGGGATCAAAAGCTTAGTTGAAGGAATCTGTGACTTTGGTACATTTAAAAGCCACGAAGGAGGAAAGTTGATTCTGGTTGATTCTGTCCAAATAAACTGACAGCAAGAGAATCTTGAAGTTTGATTTTTCACGAATTAACAGACTAAATAATCTTACATTGAATCCCACTAAAATTGTTTCAATCATGCTTGAAGGCACAAAAAACTAAAAAATGAGAACAATTGCATCACTGTTTTTCTTATTTGCATATGCATTTCCAAGACTCTTCACGGTCCTTCGCCCTTGTCAATTAGTATCCCTTACTACTAAATGCTACAACAAGTCAGAAACACCTGGCAGAGCTTGAATGAAGAAGTATTAAACAGTACATTTTGCATCCTACGATAACAATAGTAAGAGAGTGTGTGTACACACTCGTATGAAGGTAATATTACAAGTTTTGTGACGAAGACGAATCAGTATGCCTGATATTAGGATTATTCTTGGAAAAGCTTAGAAGCATTCTCCTGCGAAGATGAAAGATAATCTCGTATTCATTTTTCCAGATCAAGACTTTTGGGTTTTTCTTTTTAAAAACATATGAGAGTATAACATAGGTTGTTAGATGTATGCAATAAAATCAGACCAACCAAACGCAATTGATTCTGCGTACCAACTTGAACTTAAAAGCTGATTGCTTATGTACATTCTGCTTAAGAAACTGGTTTTTGGACTCATCAGGTCCAGTCTGCACGGCTTACAGCAACAAAAATGTAATACTTGGTAAGGGTGTCTCTCGTTTAAAGCTGTATATACCTAGGTCTTTCTTCCTACACCTCAGCCTTATATTTCCAAGTACAGCAAAGTATAGGATATAAAAGCGAGGATTCTTGAATTGCAAATTCATTGTATACTACACATAAAGGCAACTCGGTTACATAAAAACACAGAAAATTTCAAAAACCTGATTTATTTAAAATGGGAAAAATTACTTCAACATCTGTTTTGATTCTGATCTGTGTCATCCTAACTGCAGTTGTTCATGGACAGTACAGCGGATACTATTCTAACTCAAACAGGTAAGTTGATAAAAATTAAGCACAGAATAGAAGAGTAAATTTATGAGACTTATGATTTTATTTTAAGTGGATATGGATACTCTGCAGTTGGTGCAGGCCAAAATAGCAACGCCAATTCTGGTGGACGAAACCCCTGTTATCGGTACGGTGGATTGTTGTGCTGCCCAGGAAGAGGATGTACTTATTAAATAAGTCAACTGTATTGGTTTAGAGTTTCAAATGTGAAACCCATGATTTAATTTATGAATTACGGAAAGCTGTGAAAAATATATTATTATTTCTGCAATATTGCATAAATTATTCAATATCTGGGCATCACACTTCGAGTGTATACCTTTAATCTTTCAAAGTTGTGGTGTTTTGTCGCTAGCTGCTCGAATCAAACAAATTGCCTTCTCAGACCTGAGAAATCATAACTCCGGCATATTACTTTATGATTTTACTTTCTAAGGTTTAACCAATTTCAGATGTTATAACTAAAATAGCAACGCAGACAGGAATACTTAACTTTTGATGAAGCTTACCGCGTTCGTTAAAAGATTATATAATCGAAATATGTATTCTTTTGGCTTTTATAATCCAAATTGTTTGTTTGGAATAGAAAATTTGTCCTCCTTCAAATTTTTGGATTCAAAAGCTTCAGAAGAATTCGTAGATATCTGCTTGGGTCGCAATCTCACATGATTGATTGAAGACAGACATAAGCTATATTCTACGAAGTTTGTTTGTTATATTTTATTCTTATAGTTTGGGATAACATTTGAACGGCATGACAACACATTTTTCTTTCAATCGAAAATGAGTACGAATCAATGTTAACATTTATGTATTATAAGTCTTCTTAATTTGCACAGGCGTGTAGTACTTTCCAGTACTCTTCACAATAGGCATATATAATCAGTTCGCATTTCAAAGTCGATGGATGTACCAACTCGTACGGGTGGTAAACCCACACATCCTGTAACAACTGACAAAATAATGTATGTGATTGTATTAGTTCATACTGAAATAGCCGTGCGTTCATTTGCTAAGGGATTATCCTACTAAAAACTTAGAAGAACTATGTTGTGAAACACAGTCTCATGTTTATGTTTTCAGATCATTCTGGTGGCTTATTGAATCGTTTCCCTTCCTTATAAAATTACATGATATGATATATGAACGAAGAGCCAAAGCAAACACTCCAACGCAAATCGCACATATTCAGGATTCAATGTTGTGTCTTCATGAAGCAAAATGAATGTTTTTGATTGTTTAGAAATCCAATTGCAACCCTATCACATTACCCAGGTAAAATAGAGCTTTATCTATATCATATTGAAATGTGACGGTTTAATGTGCTCATTAAATGAAGTAAATATTCAACCGCAAAAAAATCAAGCATTTTTACATTTGACCAAAGAAGCTATGTATTGTGAGATAGAATCTGCTTTTAGCGCATACTAAGAGATCACATCTAACAGAATTAAAAAAACTAACCCTCCCGTTATAAACTCAGGTAATGTAGGATACATTCGGTGTTGAGGCACACAACGACGAGCACTTTATTAACTTAACTGTTTAGTTCCTTTCTCAAAATGATTGCCAATTACTCCTCTTAGAAGGTGCAAAGATGGTGAGAAAGTCTCAAGAAAAAAATTCGCTTGCAATCATTACCTAAACAACATAAATATTCTTCAACCAGCTAAGATGCAGAAAATTGATAGAAAAGTATCTTTTGCTGCAGTACAAAACATTCAGGGCTAACGTGTCGTGGCAGTCAAATAAAAGTCAAATCCACCTAACTGGTTTAGCCTCTCTGGGGCCCGATTGGAGGTTTAGATCGGAGAAACATGTAAATAATTAATCAGTATTGAACCAACGATATTTATTTGTGCATTTTCTGTCCTAGTTGTACTGTACTTAAAGCAACAATCCTGTGCTGAAATGTATAAGGCCAGCTGAGTGTGTCTTATTCGTGCTTCGTAGACAAATATTACGCTGACATTCAGCGTACATTCAGTTAATCGTGTTCATTCGATAATCAAACTCGATTTATGTTGCTACTTTTATCTCTTATTTATTAAAGCGTGAAGTACATATCGTAGCAGCAGTAAGTATGAATAACCAGGCTATGTAGTCCAGGGTTCTACAACCACTCACTAACTCTACAATGGAAGTATACTCGTCTTCCTCTCTGGAGTTTGAGTCTCTGTAGCGACAATACTAACCAAGAAGCTGACTGGTTCCTGTCCCAACATACTGAGGAGTTCAGTCTAATGCTTAATAAAAATAACGTCAAAGAGGCACACTTATCTTAGTCCTAAGACGTGTGGAGATCATTTTATGACTTGGATTAACAGTACGACAGACATTCCAGTTAGATTTTCCATAGGTTATTAGTTTTAATAATTTTTTCAATGAGAAACGCCCATATGAGGGACATTAGGTTTGGTTATTGAATCATAATGACTTGTAAGGGGCCACAAAAACGTGTCGGGTGAGTGAATAAACACCGATTGTGATAGAAATATCAATTGAATTGTTCACCAATGTTAACTGACAGCATCCGAATGGATGATGATGTGTGCATAGTGAATAGTTTTCAAAACACTGGTGCCATAGAAACCACCGCTATAAGGCCTTTATTTATTGAGTTCAGGTGGGAAGAACACAAAGTAGCATAATCGATGACAAAATTGTAAACCGAACGGAAAAATTTATTCTGCATTATAAAACCAGCCCACTGGTTAACCTTTAAAGAGTGTCTTAGATGGGCTTAAATTGTTAACAGATCGGAGTTATATTATACATCCAATTTTCCACCAGGATTGTGCTTATGTATGGAAGCAAGTGCTAGGAATTGTTATTATCATGAGGTAAGAAATGCAAATAGTGGTGATGGAATGCTGGGTAATATTTTCCGTATTGTTAAACGTACACTCAGATCTGTTTGGTTTCGCGAATTTATATAAGCCTTAATTCATAACAGGGCACACTTACACAACCTATAGGTTACGTGTTTATGTGGATAATACGCCAGTGGATAAGTAGATTGTCGTGTAATTCCATATCGATTGATTATACAAAGTCAGTGCGTTGTCAAGTGATTCAAAAGGACAGACACAGTGGAAAAAAATTTGGTCGAAATAGGTTTCCGGGCTTAAAATTATTTTTGGTTGTGACTTCAAACAAAAATAATTGATGACTCATGTGGAATTCCCAGTGAGCTCCGCAACTCGTGGATGTTCCGATGGGCATTCAGGCCGTCAATATTAGTTGGCGTTGTTATCACAAACGCGTATATTGGAACCGTTGTGTCTAGCTTAACAACGCCGTTTAAGCTCGAAAGTATTACTTCGTTTGAAAACCTGAAAAACGAGCACAAATTGGGAAAACGGGAAAGTAATTAGCACATCATGGGAAAATCATCGAGAATTAACCCAGCTTTAGTTAACTTCTCCCACTACATATTATTTCCTTCGGGTAAAAGAAGTCCTATTGGAAAATGTTTTCCTGTGAAACCAAAGATTGTGACAAATTCTGCGCTGTCATGAAGAGGCTGCCTAAACAGGACCACATCAACCCTAACATAATCTTTGATTGGGCAATATGAATCGCGAATCGTTAATACTTTTCTCTTCCAAAAAATACCTTCGTATTATAAAGTTTTACGAACCACATTATATTAAACTATCTATGGCCGGGTTAAGGAATTATTAATGTCGTAGTTATATGACTTAAGTCATATAAAAGTCCATTCGACCTTATTAACTTGGCCTTCCTCGCCCAATATTGTG
>JAQGAC010002383.1:0-10483 GCA_034696585.1 Isotomurus maculatus
GGCACAAAATGTCACAAGGGGGGTGGGGGGGTCCGTGAATTTTGCACGTGCATTGTACTAAAAACCAAACTTGGGTCGAAATTCGCCAGTTTTAAACCGAAAATGCTGATTTTTTACGTTTTTACGCCGAAAAATTGAATTTTGCGAGCGAATTTTATTTTTTAGTGCGAACTGCAAATTTTTTTCCCGTCCACTTATTTTTTTGCGTGTATTAATAAATTGACTTTACGCTGTTAATTATGAAATTTAATAATGAACTAAAGCACATGCTTTTACGGGGGGGAGGGGGGGGTCTTCGAGAAAAGCATCAACTGTCACAAGGGGGGTGGGGGGGTCAAAAAATGGCCGAAAAAGAAGCACGTGATTTATGGATGGCCCCCTACAATAATATTTTTTTCTAATTGATATTCTTTTAGATCGGGAAAGGTCACTTCCACCCGTGGAAGATTCGACAAGCTTCTCTGAAAGGAACGATGCACTCCCCGATCACAATACACGCAAAGTGGGAACTCCGAGGTCCGAATTGACTCCCGACTTCGACCGGAACTACAACAGTCCTTCGATGCCTTACCCATTCGCCGCCTACAGCAGTCCGTATTACTTCGACGACTTACCCATCGCAGATCTTGCAAATCCTCAGCTTCCTTGTGGATGTGTCAACTGCAGGTGTGTCGTCCAACACGGAAGTCCTGAACCTCAGCCTCCAGCCGTAGTCGTCCGATCTCCATTTAAAACTCAGACGTTTCAACTTCATCCCATTCTTAGTATTTCCGGAGTCCCCGTATATCCACTCACGCTTAAGCAAACCATCAACGAGTACCGCTGGCATTCCCCTGGGTGCAAAAGTACTGGTGATTCCCTTCACGGACCACTTTCCCCAATTTTGCAGAAAAATCGTCCTCCAGTTGTATCTCCAGTTGCAGTTGAGGGTGAGAATAAACAAGACGTTCCTCTGCCTTCAGCAGTTCCTACCATTCCACAAGAGGAAGGAGGATCTGTGGAACCTCCCTCAGATAAGACGGTTCAGCTGCACGACACCAACAAAGAAGAACCTAAAACAGCTGGACAACCTAAAGCTGAAGTAAATGAGGGAGGACCTGTGGAACCTCCTCCAGGGAAAACGGTCCAGTGGCACGACACCAGCAAAGAAGAAGCTAAAGCAACTGGACAACCTGAGACTGTCGTTGTTAATGTGGGGGGACCTGTGGAACCTCCTTCAGGGAAAACCGTCCAGTGGCACGACACAAGCATGGAAATGGTTCCAGCTGCTGCAGAGGACGAAGAATCGCTCTTTGAATTGAATGAAGGAGGACCTGTGCAGCCTCCCCCAGGAATGCACGTCCAGTGGCACGACACCAGCAAAGAAGAAGCTAAAGCAACTGGACAACCTGAGACTGTCCTTGTTAATGTGGGAGGACCTGTGGAACCTCCTCCAGGGAAAACCGTTCAGTGGCACGACACAAGTATGGAAATGGTTCCAGCTGCTGAAGAAGATGAAGAATCGCTCTTTGAACTGAATGAAAAAGAATCTGTGGAACGTCCTCAGGGGAAACTGGTCAAGTGGGAGGACACCATTGTGAAGGAAGGAGAAGAAGAGGGAGGACCTGTGGAGCCTCCTCCAGAGAAGAATATCAAGTGGCATGACACCAGCAAAGATTCAAAAGACAAGATGAAGTCTGCAGAGCCCATTGTGAATGAAGGTGGGCCGGTGGAACCTCCTGCAGGAACGCAGATTAAGTGGCACGAGACGGGAAAGAACACCTCTGCGGCGAAGATGGAAGCGAAGAAGCCGGTCAAAAAGACCAGCAATAAGAACAACGAAGAGTCCAGGTCCGAATTGGACAGCAACGGCGAAGACGAGAAGGATGATTACTTCAGCGATGTTGATGTCATTTAAGTAATTAAGTTTTAGAGTATAAAGATTATGTTGATTTTTATTGTTGTGTTTAACAACTTTTTTGTTAATCGAAAGCAGAGTATGTTAATGCATTTTTAGAAGTTATTTTAAACCTTGAATGATGAATGTAATCGTAATTGTAAAGATATTTTAATGTTGAACTGACAGAAGAGCAATAAAAGATCTTCAGAGAAAGGACATCAATGTCATTTCCGACTTTCCGAGTATCAAAGGTTCATTTGCATAGACATTAAAGAATGATTGGTAATGGGGTTCCGTTGCACATTGCACATCACATAAAACAAAAATATCGAAAGCCATTATTACTGCACGTGTACTTCCCGTTTTGGTTCGAAATAGCAATTAATCAGTCTAGTACGTCTGTCAGAGTATGCAGGGACAGTCGGGAGTCTGTTTTACAACGACGTTATTTACATTTACAGAAAGCGATTTACAGCAGTTAAAATTGGGAGATACAGGAAAGAAGATTATGACTGGATACTGCATTCTAGAATCCTACAATACAATAGGACACATTGTGAATTCCATGCAAGTCTATTTCAGACCTTTTCTTATCTGGTTTTCTAGGTTTCATTGATCCTTTAAGCCTTGTTGTAACTGTAACCTCAAAAAGAAAGTTCATGGTCAGGGATTCCCAGGAAAAACCTGCTTACTGTTCCCTTCACTTCTCAACAAGAACGATCTCAGCTATTTATAAGGCTCAACTAACATCATTTGACAACGAACTAACCAAAACTGGGAATCATTGTGGATTTCAACGTTCGAGAGTACTGAAGGCTTCTCAAAAGATCTTATAAAAATTCAACTCATTCCAGTTGCGATGTATTCTCACCGGTTTAATTCTAGAATCGTACCCACAATTCTCCAGCTAATTATAATTTGCAAGATTTGTTCTTGTCAGAATCAACAACCTGGAAATAATGGTAAAGCTTTTTAAAGCATTCGGTTTTAGGACTCTGTCGTCACTAATGTGGTATTAGTTTTTGATTAATTAATTATGTTTACTATTTTCAGGAGGATTCCAACAACCTTTCAACCCATTTAACTCCATGTTCGGAGGACTAGGTAACAATTTCCCTGGAGCACCTGGAAATAATTTTTTCCAGGGGTCTCCATTCGGGAATCAATTTAACAATCCATACGGTACGGGAAACGGAGGACCTGGTCAGCAGCAGCAACAGCAGCAACAACAACCAGGAGTGTCTCAGCCTTATTACCAGCAGACTAATAATCCGTTGAACTACCAGCAAACAACACCTCAAAATCAGCCTATAGCTTCACAGCCAGGTAGCCAATATCCTGGAAACAACTGGAATCCTTGGAACGCTTTCTTCAATCCTTACGGGAATCAAGCACAACAGCCCACAGGAAGCCCTTCGAATTATCCCAATTCCTATGCACCCCAACAACCCCAACAGCAGCCCCATCCTTCTCAGACACAATACAACAATCCATCTCCTAACTACCAGCAACCCCCTTCTCAACAATCGCAACCTCAAAACGCTCCCCCACGTAAACCAAGTGTACCGGAAACACCTGCAGTTCCTCAGCAGCCCCCCAAGCCTGTTCCAACAAATCCTCCAGCTGCAACAAGCCAAGAGTTCGACAATCAAGAACCTGAAGGTGGAAATACTGCCCAGAATGAACCCCACCAACCTGTGAACCTCGACGTAAGGAGTGATCCAAAGTTAATTCAATCGAATAAGGGAGTTGTCGACAATGACAGGCTGATCTTTCAATAATTCCATTTACAGCAATATTTTGGAAATTTTAATTCATTTTACTTTATCCAACCCTCAACAGTTGTTTGTATCAATTTCACCGATTTATGATAAAGTATAACTTTTAAACTCAATACGGCTTATCATATGTATTTAAGTATGTGTAAATTATTTCGCATATGCGTAACTGTCCCCACCGATGTTGACTCCTGTGGAAAGAAATAAAACGGTTTGAATAAGAAATACAAATGGCTGAAAGGAACCAGTAGTGTAAATTATATCATGTCAATTCGTACCTTTAGGACCAAACAAAGTAGCATAGCAAGGTTTGTGACAATAAGCCTTGTTTTCATGGACAGCGTGACCTCCGGGAGTTAAAGTTTTGCTGCAACGCTCACACTTCAGACACGCTCCATGCCAATCTTTCCCCATGGAAGTTTTCTTCTCGGCTGGAATAGACATGAAGATTCATTAAACAGCTAAATAAGTAACTTTAAGTCAGAATTTTATTCAGCTTACCGAAGTACACCGGTTTATCACACTTGGGACAATTAGGCATGGTTGTGCAGATTCTTAATAAACCTCACTTGAGCTTCTAGTGGAGATTTTACTACTGGGAAGGTTTTCTGATGGCTGCATCCAGTCAATTAACATGGTCTCATTAATTTTTCTGCTACAACGCGTTATCTTATCTCGACAGTTTCCTTTCGGTTATTTGCGTACCTACTCTGCATTGTTTTTGGCAGTTCAAATCAACCAAACACACAAGCAGTGCAGTAGTAGGAAGTTAAATGCTTCATTGTACAAGGTTATCTCTTAACCGTGTCTCATAGTTCCGTGTGCAAAAAAGTTATTTTCAATTATTTGACAAGTTGTGGTAATATTTACACGTAGACCTCAATGATGCACTCAATTACTAAACCTATTTCTATAATCTCAGGTTCCATAAATATTTATTAATTGCATTTTGCATTATTTGTATTGTTCTCTAAAAGTGCTCCAAAACTATTACAACACCAGTCATTCACACTCGTAAACCAAAAATAAAAATATTTAAAACTTATAAAAGTACACCATCACTTTTTGCTACTCTAAGCTGTGTTCAGGTCCTTTAAAAAACAAGCAAATGGCATTGATCGTAACAAAAAATCATCTCACTACTTAGTTCTGACTATCCTCTTAACAAAGGTTGTTTTCTTCTATCAATTTATCAATCTGAAGTTCCATTAAGTAATGAGGGATAGTCTGTATTCACATTACTCAGGATACTCGACATTCTACTGAGTCGCTTTGCTGCGACGGGATAAGCCAACTCCTGTAGAAACAATTAATAGTTGTAATTCATGTGCGGAAGGGTTAAGGAATATGTAAGGAATGTCCCACATCAGTAGGAGGGTATTCTGTGCTTTTCTTGAAATAGCCTGATAAAACCTCAAAAGTTGGTCGCTGTTTTCTGTTATTCCTCCAACATGACATCATGATATCAAATCTACAGTAAATTAATTGAATTGAATCAATATCAGAAGCCTATCAATACCAGTGCGTTTTGATTGAGCTGGATGGCTTACACTTCAGGTGAGCAATAAACAGGTGCTGATAGCCTCATTCCTCTGCTTAGTTTGTTCAGGAACTCTACACCAGTTCCATTGAATCCTGAGTAAGGAACTTCGCCAAGACTGAATATTTCCCACAGGGTAACTCCGTAGCTCCAGACATCTGACTCAGCGGAAAACTGGGAATCTTGTAGACATTCTATAGCAAGCCATTTGATCGGCAAAGGAGTCTAAAATCACAAGTTCAAAAGATGAAATAGAGAATTATGTTCAGATCAATAAAGTTAGTAGGTAACTCACACTTGCAGTTCGAGTGTAACTATTGTAATGCATGAGTCTTTTGGATAAACCAAAGTCGCCTACTTTGGCTGTCTTATTAGCTGTTAGGAGAACATTGCGTGCTGCTAAATCTCCATGAATAACCTGCAAAAATGAACGAACTAATAAACACTTAACGTACACACTTTTTACTATAAGTATTCATTGTAAGTGAAATCTCTGAATGACTATTACCTTCTTACTGACTAGAAAATTCATGCCTTCTGCAATTTCATGTGCCCATCTCATCAAGTCCGTAATCACTAAACGATGGGTGTTTGCATAGTCTCTTGGACAATTAAGTGCAATTTGAGACAAGTCTTCCATCTTTACGTACTGAACTTGCGGTTGACTGTCATTCAATAAAAATGAAATATTCAAGATTCAAAAAATCGAACTTAAAATATTTGAAAGCGAACAGAAGACTTCTAACCAAATGAACGACGGTTGTCTCTGCATAGGAGATTTGTGATTGGAATCAAATTGAAAGGCAGGATTTAGAAAAGAGTGACGATTGATGCGTAGGTACGAAAGAAGGCTGCCATTGTCACAGAATTCCAAAGCAATGAAAACTTCTCCTAAAGGTCATTTACGTACTCTTATAGATTGCCTTAATTCAGCTATTATTTTGACTCATTTAAGTATTACAAACTTACTCTTCTGGATGTTTTGTGTGCAGGCCCCCACTAGATTGACGATGTTATCGTGGTTCCCAATATAAGTCATAATTTTAAGTTCAGACAACAACGCTTTGAACATGTCAATTCCGTTATCCAATGGCTTGGACATTTTTACTGCAACCTCTAGTTTCCCCGTTGGATACTTGGATGAGTTATACTTTCCATAAATAACCATTCCATAAGCACCTTGACCTAGAATTCTTTCATAGTCTATTGCAAGACAAGACGGCAATTTTATATTAAATCTTGACCTTCGCTTTAAACGGACACTCAAGGTTAAAAATTTCGAACCTATTTCTAACTCGTCCTTGGAAATTTCATAGCTCTTGTCGTATGGAAGGTAGTAAGCGTACGTGCTCATGTCAGATTGGAAGGGGATATGGTCAGGTTTCCCCATCATAAATTCTTCTACTTCTTCTTCCGTCAAGTTTCTCAATTGCTTCTTCTGTTGATTCACCTTCCACACCAAGAAAAACACCATTGGAATCAGAACCATCGCGACAACTCCAACCATAGCCAATATGATAACTAGTGTCGATGAATCGGGATCTATTTGACAACAAAAGAAGCTTTAGATGATTCTTGGAATAGTCTTACGCAAAGTCTTCGAGTATAGGCTGACGTACCAGCGGGTATCACATTAAAAACTTTCTGTATAGTTCCAGCAGGATTGTAAGCCACACAGGTAAACTTTCCATAAACTCCGTCCGGTGTAGTAGGAAGCGTTAATGTTGATGATGACCTATTTCCACCCTCTTCGTATCGAGATATTCTAATTGACAAGGGAAGTGGCCTCCCGTCTTGATTCCATTCTAAAACCGGCTTCGGAACCCCGACAGTTGAACACTCGAGTTTTAGTTCAGGTTTATAATACTCCTTATGAGTTGTATTTCCATTTAGGAATTTTGGCACGGATGATGCTAAGAAGTAAATATCTTTCAGATAAGCCTTACAAAGGTAAATTATGTAATTACTCCGAGGTATTAGTTAAGCTTACGTAGTATAGTGACAGTGGTGAATTTCGAAACCCAATTTGTAGAGTTCCAAACTGGAGCTCTGCATTGAATTCTGTAACTTCCAGGATTCCTTGTAATGATGTCTGCAGTGACTGAGCGAACCCAAGGGAAATTGCTTTCTGCTGCATTTCTAGTACTTTTCTCAGTGATTATTTCTTCCCGTGCTTTCACGCTTCCCATTGAAGATACGTCTTCGCCAATAACGTTGGGCATACCGCCAATTAGACCTCTTGTATAATCATCCGTAGTACTTTCTTCATCACTGATACCCGGGTATCCTCCGCTGAATTCGTTTGCTGGGGTAAACCTGTGGACATCAATTTGTACCCCAGCAGCAAAATAATAGTAACTCGCATTACAGTTGATACTAATAGTTTCCCCAGCATAAACAAGTCGCTTCATCCTCGTTAGTTCCATCATCTCCGAACCTCTAATATCTCCCCAATTCAAGTCTATAGAATAAAGTACATATCTCCGGATTAGCGATAATTGGGCTCTTAAACAGTTTCGTGATACAAAATGTTTACTTACATCTCTGGGGAATTTGGGATGTACTATTTCTCATTAGAGAATAAAAGAAAGGCATAGCCACCGATGCATTAAGTGTTGCTTCATCATCAGAAAGCCCTCTCACTAAACAAACTGCAGCACCAGGAAGATCATCTGCGTAGTATGTCATCTTCACGCAACCTTTACATTCTCTGTAAGGTATCACTTGGTCACTGGAACACGATTCCTAATGAAACAAACCAAATTCATGCGTGCATGAAGTGTGAAAACATCCAGGTTGTTTCTCACAGCGATTTTTACCATGCATAAATAAGAGAATATCAAACGTACCTCAGAATTCATAAAAATACTTCTACAATCAGTCGGATCCGAACACGGAACAGGAAACATAGTTAGAGTGACATTAGGTTCCAAAGAATGGCAATAGAATAACTTCTTATCTTCATCATAAGCTATACGCAACTTGCATCCCACATTTTTGCCAAACTGTGCGTCAGGATTGAGAGTGAAATCTGCGGAAACCAATTAACACCTGAGTATACGATCCATAGCCTGTAGCTATTATTATTATTACATGTGTTATTATTGTGTACGTCTACTTTAACATGCCAATCTTCTTTAAAAGCTTACTTGTGCCTTGGCGAATTAATAAAGCTGTTTTGTTCACCATTACCGATGTCTGAACACACTCATCCGAGGTTTTATGACATGTGGGTACATCATTTCGAATCTGAGTTATGTTCCTCATTAATGGATAGCGAAGCCATGATTGAAAAACATCTCGGGTTTCTAATGGACGCTCTTCCCTTCCAGATGTTACTAACCAAGGTATCCATTTCTACACAGGATTACCATTCAAATTCAAACATTCAGAATCACTTTCTGTCTGTCTGACTACCACTCAATATATCTTATGTCTTTTGCCCATACTAACCTGATACTTTGCAAAGCTCCATTGAACTGGATATGAAGCAGTGCAAACGAGGGCAAGACTGACCACTTGACCACTTCCATTACTGGGTGTGAGCAACAACGAATCCTCACTTGGATGAGATTCACTCCAACTTGTGACATCTTCTGAATTTACGGGCTTCACGACACTGACTGAAGGAAAGTCTACTTCGGAAACTCCTGACCTGATTTCGTCGTGTCTACTTTTGCAAGTCAGTCCTCTCTCGGCTATTATTATAGTTCCACTGTAGCACAAGATTAGTACGAAGACTAGGAAGAAATTGTTTTCTTTTAATGCACGGAATGTCATGTACAGGATCATAATTGGAGAGCCTGTGTGTAAAGTTCCAATGGGAGCTGGGGAAGATAGTCGAGAGCTTAATTGCTCCCGAAAGTCTTGGGCTTTTTCTCTTGGTGTACCTGGCTGTTATAAATACTAATGATGGAAAACCCAGGTTAACTATCACTGTGAGGTTAGGAGATGCTTACATGAATCACGGTTGCAAAAGACTCACACATCTTGTCCTTGATACTCGTAGTGCATCGCTGTTTAAGTTCCATAACAGACAGGAATCATCATAAGTGTGCAAATGTAGTGGTTTTTGTTCATCTTTCCTTGTCAAACAAAGAGAAGCTCATTTGAAACCATCTCTAGTTCTGTTTCTAATGATTGACTAGTCTAATGTGTGTAGTCTTGCTATTTGCTATGATCTTTCATCGTCCCCTTTACAATACAGCACAAATGTACCCGCATGTACCTGTGCACAGAGAACTGTTGAATTCCTACCTCTGCCTCTTTCATATTGAACGAAGCAGAATGTTTAATCTTAGCTCATTCCATTAATACTCAAGTGTTTACAAGTCGTTAGTTTAGTATACATTATACACTAAGAATATTATCTCCCACTAAAATTATCTAGCTGCGCTTTGAAAATTACTATGAACAGCAAGCTGTCAAACAGAAACAATCGGGATTTTATTAATCAGAATTAATATTTAAAGTTATCTTCAACTAACATAAAACAAAAATAATAACACTTAGTGTTAATGGACCAGTTCATTATAGACAGTAAAGCTAGCTGAAATAGATAGCTAAAATTTGTAGCTAGCTGCAATAGGTGCCTAAAATTTTGTGTGAACTTCTTTAACCTGTATTCGATTTACCGGTTCTTTAAAATTCCATCTCATTGAACAGATTTAACAGGTGTACGGTAGATTGATCCCCCTTGAAGTTTCCAGAAAACCAATCGATGAGTAAATTAGTATTTAAACTTTTTGCTGCCTTTTTAAAAACTTACTTTTCTTCGTACACCTTGAACACCTTTGTCAAGTCCATGGATATCGGGGTCAGTTTTGTCACTTCCTCCAGTGGAGGAGTAGGCGTGGTCTTAAGTTCCAGATCTGCAACGTTTTCGGAAACAATAATAATATTGTATACTCCTAAATAACATTTCAATATGTAATTCTAAAGCAAACGAAGTTACCTGTCCTGTTATGTATATAATTCCTACAGCTCAAACCGTTTTCGTAATGAGCATTTTCTTCCTTCTTGCTTTTAAAGTACAGTCCACAGTCACGGTAGCAGTGAAAAGCCCCGTGTTTATGTCGAAGCTGAGCACTAAATCAGACAAAAAAGAAATAAACTTACAACTGGCACTTCCAAATGATAAAAAATAACTGTAGCGCGTATGATAGAAGTATTCATCTATTCCACTTAAGCTTAGTACCCAGGACGACTGGCTGAGTGAAATGGAATGTCCGTGGAAACTTTTCACTGCAGCGCGTCGTGAAATCGGTCGCTGCGGAATGAAAATAA
>JAQGAC010002384.1:0-10483 GCA_034696585.1 Isotomurus maculatus
TACACTTTCTCTCGTGAATTTGTGTGTGTGTGTTTGTGTGTGTGTATGTCCTCACTCAATTGCACGAAGAGGTTGTAATATGAATGTCTCTTCATCTGTACTTTTACCTCCTTTTACAAGAGATAAAAAGTCCACCTTGAGTTTCCCCACTGCCTATTGATTCCTTCCCCGTGTTGACATGATCAATAAAAACTCTGGAAGAGTTTGAATGGGCACTTTGTAGAACCTACCTCTACAGGAAAGGAACTACTATACATACATGGATGGCCACGGAGAAAGTGGAGAGAAAGTTGGTAACGACGTAAATTGTGGATTCTAGATTACCTTCACATTGGGAGATAAGCACGAGCAGGATAGTGGATTGTGTGGATACAAGTATAAAAGGAAAGAAATTGGGACACACGAGGGAAAAACATTCATAAGAAATCGAACGATGAAAGTGTGAGTTGGAGGTGTTTGTTTAGCCCTCGAGGCAAAGTGAAGTAATGTTTGACACCACCGAGTTCGCTCCTATGCTTTCTCTTCAAACAAAAAATGAAGGACATTCCGTCCTCCTACGTGGGCTTTATTATGTTCATTATTATTGTTATTATTATTGAGGGATTTTTTGTGCTACGTGTGATAAGCAACTCCCTTTCTCTCTTGCTTACTTTCTCCTGTTCTCAACAATATGAACACAGTGAATGGGTAGGGAAAGAGAGGAAATACGATTTTCTTAGAAGGAAGGAAGAATGAGGAATAAATATTGAGTGCATTTCAGGTATTGAAAGTATGCACGGAACATTTAAGAACTCACGGAATGACTCACTTTTCGACAGAACAAAGGTGAATGGTGAATTAAGGCTGACTACTCAGGGGAAAGTAGTCAAGAGTTTTCGTAGAATTTCCACTAATCTTTCTGACCTGTTTTGCTCTGTGTGTGGGAAGAATTCATGATTAATGAGCTTCTTGCATGAAACCAGTTCTTAGGAGAAAGTCGTAGACAAAACTTTGACCTGCCTTAATCTACCTACGACTGTGATTATTAGGCCGGATGTAATATGTTGTAACGTTGCATTATGAAGGTGACAAGTGTTCCTGTGATGAATAATATATCCAAGAGCTTTGGGAACGTTGAATGTATGACTAGTAGCCAGCCATGACTCATGAGCAAATTCATTTCCCCAGGTAGATTTTATGTCTCAGGGAAAGTCTTTTTCTTCCCACGCAGGCAGACATAATGGGTTCAAATTGTTTCGGAGAAATGTTGGTGAATTTCAAGAACAGGCAAATAGTGTATTCTGTTTTATGACTCAGACTTAGCAGAACTGACATTCTTTCTCTCTGCTGTAGGCTTTAACCATCCAAGCACACGCATGAGTTCCGAGTTTCAACTTCCAAGATTTGCTTGGAACTGAGAATGCGAGAAAATTAATGTGTCCACCAGTAAGCCGGGATAAGGAAGGACATTTACTGCAGTGACATGTGGTGATGATGAGGTTTCTGTTGCATGTCATCAAGTTAAATGAATTCCTCGCACACACACAGCAGGAAGATACTACTCGTCGTTGCGTCCTTTATGCCTTTAGCTGTGTTCATATAGCCTGTGTGGCCTTGCACACTATCACTGTGTGATCATAGCTGTACTCTGCTCATAATGTTAAACTTGATAGAAGACATGGCCTTGCTCATTTCAATTACAGAGAGAGAGAGAGATCGAGCATGTGTGCCTTTATTTTATGAGCGGAGCTGTCTTTCCTTCCTGTGGGTTACGTGTGTTTTATTCGAGTAAAATTAGAATTTGGATGTCAAGCGATCCTAAGGTGAATTGACTTCTTCTCGTAGTTTTCTCCCTCGTTGGCACTCCATCATTATTGGAGACGTGGAAAGTTGTGGAGAAGGAAGGAAGGAAGGAAGGGAAATGATGGAGATGATGATGATGATGACTCTGACTCTCCTCTCTCCTCGCAGCAAGTCTTACTTGAATGTCAATGTGATTGATGGTGATGAATGGGTTAAGACCATTTGAGTCTCTCTTAGAAATGATGAAATTTCTCTTTCTGGAGTCGTAATAATAAAGTGTAATAAGAGAAAGGGTGAAGGATGCAAGGAGAGAAAGTCAGTTATTATAGGTAGGTAGGCTGGTTGGTGGAGAAAGACTCGGGTTGTTGAAGGATTTTGAGATTGTGTGACAGTGGCAGACCTCTGAGTCTACCCTGCCTACTACTGTGAGGAAGATAAGAGAGTTACACAGTAGAAAGTAGATCTTTCTCATTTCATCTCTCCAGAATCTTATTACTGCACACTTACTTGTTAGTACACACCGAGTGTTAGCTCCTACTGGAAGTGAAGAGGAAGGTAAATGACAAGTGAAATCCCTGGAGCAACGTCATCCAAGACTTTCACCTGGTTCTTTATGCTTCCTCCGGAAAGTAAACAGGATTCGTTCCTCAGTTGTCTCATTTTAAAGAATAATTGAAGGGGTTCTTGAATCGTTCCTCATCTGGTCCCTTGACTCACGTTAATTTGATAATTTATGACAGACAAATCTTTCATTTTATTCCAGAGACCGGTGAGGAGTCTTCCAAGAAGAAGACTTATGATGCTGAAAAGGTTTCCAAATTCATGCAGAAGTATAAGAAAACCGTGGCTAACCTGAAGATGCAGCAGCAACAGAAACTGGCTGGGAAGAAAGTCTCCAAACTCACATCCGATGATAACACAATGAACGAAGTCTTTTCATCAAACGATTTTGCAAGTGGAGTCCCTCTCGCTTCTTCTGTTCAGTCTAAGGATCGATACTCCAAGTACAAGGTATGATAATGTAGCCACACTATTTACCTACATTGAATTCTAGCATGTTAATTAAGCTTTCAAACGGGAAGAAGTGCAATAGGAATACATAGAGCAAGATTCTGTGCTGGATCTTATCCACAAAATACTTGTACAAGTCTTTTGTGGCCTACATATATGGCCTTGAGCAGTATCGGAGGCTCTGAGGTGATGTTCACATTCACTCACACAACCACAGTAAAGGGTTAAAGTGAAAGAACCCCTGAAGTTTTTAATTAAAGGAGCAATACTCCACCATTAGCATTTAGTGAGAGCTTCCTCATACTACTTTGTAATTAAGAATTGAAATTAACTCTGTATGTGAGTGAAGAAAGTGGGAACTTCGATACAGAGAGAGACACGCAGCAACCACACTAATCACCGCCATCACATCTTTTCCATCGATGAACAAAGTTATTGGAAACTTTTAGAAAGAGTCTTTTAATTGGGAGGAAGTTAATTACTCTCTTCTCTCAACTTTCACTTTTGTAATAATGGTGATCACAAACTCCTAAGTAGAGGAGGAGAAGAAGTTCTCTCTGGAGGATTTTGCCGCATCGTACGGTACCTTAACTTCCTTCCCACTCGGATGCGGGTTTTACACAAAGAGAGAGAAATACCGAGAATTATTTCTTTTCATTCAATTAAACTAGCCATTAGGTGGAGGAATCGGATCGTGATTCCAAATCCTAATGGTTTCGTACCAAAGAAGTACTTACACACACTATCTACACGGAGAAAGTATTTGAGTGCCAACAGGAGTCGTCCTGAAACCACACCACACCACCACATACAATTATCAATCTCACAAAAGTCATTACAAAGGAACATTCCACTTTCACCACCGCAAAAGACTCGATTCATGCTTTCCTCGAACTACTGCCACTGGATATAGGTTCATAGGGATCTATTTCTATCTCTCAGAACATTTGCTCCACCATTATCTTTTCTTTTACTAATAAACTGAATCCAATAGAGCTTTATTATGTATTCTCTCCATCGCCAAGTTATTGTTATTCTTCGTGGGATGATCGTTTGAAATTGATACTCGGTTCTTCATCTCTCTCTTGGGTGGGCTGGGGAAAGCACCTTCCACAATATGAGGCAGTATAGTAAATGCTAGATACTATAGTTCTCGGAAAGATCCTTCGAATGCTAAAGGCTCACAGAGAAAGTGAGTGAGGTGTATTTACTTCGACGAGGTATTCGTTGGGGCTTGTGTTTGCACAATTGAGTGGCTTTACTTGCTCCATTAGTCCATTGCTGAGGGACATGAATTCATCGTAACGTAAAGAAGGATCTTTGTCTTTACTTCGTGTGTGATTTCTCTCTCCGTGGTTGGCGTGGTTAGTCTAAGTACACATACTACATCAACGGCCAAAGAACGAGAACAAATGCTGCTTCTCTCTACTTAAAGAGCAAACAAATTCCCAGAGTTTTACGTGAACCAATTTCACATATATGTTGTACTTGTGGTGGGTGGGTTGGGAAAGCATCAAGAAGAAGAAACACTCTCCGTTTAATGTTTGTCCTTAAAGGGGTCTGCCAGGGTAAACCTATTGTGTTGTCTGTAGGCACTTTTGTTATTTGATTCTTTCTGGGTGAAAGTTTAGATGAAAGTGAGTTTACTTTGTAAAAAGAAAAGTTGTGGGAGAAAGTCAACTTCTCTTACTTTTTAGTTATTGTTCTCCATCTCTCTCTCCTCCGTATTTGTACTTGACTTAATGGCCATAATGTGTCTATGCGTGTGTTATTGTGTCGGCAATATGTGTGTTTGCTGATGGGAGTTCGTACACAGAAAGTTTGTTTCTGTCATCTCTTTAATCATCCTTTATGGCTGTGGAAGTGAATGGTGCAACTTGCATGAGTGTTTGTGTAACTTGTCAACAATGTCGATGCTTTTAGAAGACCACCTGAGTCTTCCTCCAGAGAAGCTTTACTTCCTTCTTGTAGACAGTAGACATTAAAGTCAAATATGAGTTAAAAGGTTATTCAGTGGTGGAAAGCAAATTAAAAATCGATTAATGTGTGTTTTATGGGTAGCAGCAGCAGACGCTTTGTAGAAGGTTCAGAACTCTGCTGAGCTCTGTGGGAAAGTTATTACGTAGCCAGCCATGAGGTGCATGTTTAGAATTGAGTGTGTTCAGATGCACAGAATGTGTCTGCTCGAGTGATTTTGTATAATTGGACTTCTGTGCTTTTCGCAGGAATTCTACGGATCAAAAGCAACGAAACCAAGCTGGGACAAGCAAAAGGCCTACAATGATGTTATCAATACCAAACCTACTTCTGGTCGAGGTAAGCTGTGTATATAGTACCCATATAGGCTTTCTCAATGTAAAGTTAAACTTCTGTGTGAATTATGACCTTTTGGTTACTCACACATGCTAACGATTGTCCCATTACGTAAAGCCATCCCACAGAATAAACGATTTTTCTCCCAGCTTCAATTTCCATTTGGGCCATCAAGTAACTCTGTACTCTGTATCTTCTTCTACCAAGTAAAAAAATACACAAGAATATACCAGAGTGGATGCTATTTCCGATTTCCTGTTCCACGGAGAAAGTTTCTCGTTTCGATTTAGCTTCGAAGGGAAAGTTTTATCTGATTGAAAGGCCCAGCCAAAGTGGGAGAGATGGTTTCTTCCCCGCAGAAATTGATTAATTGCCTCCATTATAGTGTGTGTTGCAGAGGTACAATAATAAAAACGAGGATGCAATTTATTTCTCTTCCTATTTGTTGCAGAGTGTAATGCTGAGGCGTTGGAATCGATGGGCAATCGATTGCTTGACTGGTTCTCAGTCGTTATGGCTGACACTCAGAAGCGAAAGTCAATCCGCAAGAATCGTATCACTCAAGGTAGGTGTATCTGTTTGGAACCACCACACCCCTTCCTTTCCTGGAAACTGAGTCCACCGAACCACTCGCATGACACAGCCTTTTATATTGGGATGGAATTCTCAGATACAACTCAATTACCACGAGAGCATACATGTGTTCCAGTCTATCCAAATGGCGTGTATAAGCAGTTTTACTTAAAAGCTAACCTGCCTGCCTAGTCTCCCTAAGCCCTTTCGTGTTCGTTAGTTCGTTACACAATGAAGCAAAATGGGACTTGTTCCTAATATTCTTTCCCAGAATGATTAGATAGTTTTGTAAAAAGTTGCTTACACGTCTACAAAACTTCAATCTATATAGGTACTAGTACGCGTATAGTCAACAGGGAAAGTAACTCATGTCAAGAAGGCTGTCATTCACACGTTCTATTTTGTTTGTGTGTCTGACAACTTTTCGATTAGTTATTAAACATTATTAGATAAAAATGTATGAAAAAGAGACACAGAGTACCTATGTGACTGTAAAGGAGCAAACTGTCTTGAGAAAGCCTGAAGAAAATTTATAGACGCTGGAGAAAACATCCTTTGATATAGCACACGAGATTCAAAGAGCCTTGAGAAGAGTTCTCGAATACCCAAACGGTGAAATCGATTTCTTCTCTAAGATGATGATGATGATCTCATGAAAGGGAATTTTTATCCACTCGTCTTCTTCTCCTGGTGCTCCAGTTTCCTCAATTCTTCTTGTACACTTTGCCCTAAGCCAGGGCTGGAATTTTACGAGTATCAAGTGGATGGAAACTAGAGAGGAGAGAGAGATTGGTGAAAGAGGTAAAACGTAGAAGTAGAAAACGTGGGGCATTTATAAGGAGGAAAAGTGCCGAGTTCATGATGAAAGAATGAGATCATCACCACAAAAATAATGATCGCAGTACTTGGTCAAGCACTGCTCGTAAATTGAGGAAGACTTGAGATGAGCAAAGGAAGTGTTGGAAGACTAGTTGGTTTCGAATGAAATGAATACAGGGCGTGAGAGGATAAGGGCTACTCTCTCAACTCTCAGCGTCTCAACTGCAAAGGTAGGTAGGTTGTTATCATGCTACGATAATCAAGGGAACTATATCACCATCCATATAGGCAGGAGATGAAGGTGTCTGTTATCCAACTACACAGTCAAGACATGAAAGTATGAAACTACCAGTTGTGCTTTGTTCTTTATAAAACAGAGAAACTACTTCGGCAGAATTTAAAGTACGACGGAGAGGTAGGATGTTGGTTAGGATGGTTTATGACACCTCAGGTCATAAAGATGGGTTGAGCCCTTTAGCTGTGTGAGTTGTGATGGATTTTACGAGACAAAAAGCCAACATCGCAGGGAGTGGTGGAAGTGGATTAAGTGTGTGTAGCATCTCAGGTACAGCAAGTGTAGACTTAAAAGTGTAGAGGATGTGAGAAGGACAAGAAGGCGTGTATAGGTATTAAATGGAGGAGAGTAAGATTAAAAACGCGTCTTAAAAGGGATGTGTCAGATTTGTGGAGGAGATGAGATAAGACAGGTGGAGGAAGTAATAAGGAAGTGGATAATGACGTGTCTTGCTTTGTCATGTAGGAGATCACTTCCCTGGAGATTGCAAGCGAGAGGTGCAGTGGATGTTCACACACCTCAATTCTGATGAGGACGGACAACTCTCTCTACAGGAACTTTTTGACTTGGAGAATGATCGGAATGAAAAATGCATCAAACCTTTCTTGGACCGGTGTGATAGTGACAAGTAAGATTTAAGTGCTTCTCTTTCTTTCGAACGTGAGCGAAGTCGCAGAAGCTTACGTAGTTCGTTGTCAGTAAATGGCAAGGCACTTGATTCGTACTCTTGTACTTTCGAGACTTTCCTTGATGTGTTCGTGTCTTTGATTTCTCTCAGGGACATCTTCATCAGCCCAAGGGAATGGTGCAATTGCTTTGGAAAGTCAAATCCATTCTCAGGACGAGCCTCATCGAACAACGTGCTGGATGATGATGAGGATTCAGACATTGAAGGAAGTTCAGACGGACCCTTGGAGATCTAAAGGAGAAGTTGAAAAGAAGAGAGAGCTGAAAGGAGAAAGGAGAGTCCCTTATGGACCCTTCCTTTCCTTCAAAAACATCGCTGAAGCTGTACTACCACTCACTACATTTATATATATATTATTCACTTCTGTTATCATCATCATTCTACGTTGTTCATCATCATCATCTACTTCGTCGTCTACATCTCCTCATTATAAATTACAAGAGAAAGTAACACCACCCACTGGAATGTTTAAGGCAGTCTACAGTTCACAACAATAAAGTTACTACCAGTAATGTTTTGTACCTAAATGTGTGTTTGGACCAGAGAGATGCGATATCGCATACTCGCTGTGTATTCACTCATTTCCTCTTCCTCACTATCGTCGCTTATTATTGCTTTCTCCATTGTCAACTTGTCTGCCATCCAGAAATGCCACTCTCTAGATTCAAATACTGTTAAACATGGAAGAGGAAAGGACAAAAGGAAGTAATGTGCACGCCTTCTTCCACTCATCATTCACAGTATCATCATCACCATACAAGGGAAAGCAGACGTTGGGGAGAAAGCTCCGTGGCATGCTCATTATAAGATTGAAGTGAGAGATATGTGCTTTGCACGAACCACCAGGGAATAGAGACTACACGTCTTATGCGTACTTTTTTGTGGGCAGAGAGACAAAAAATTAGACAGATATAAACCGAAGAGTAGGAGATTAGATGTGAAACGGAGTTAGTAGGAAAGGTAGAAAATGTGGTAGACGAAGAGAGAAAGGACAAAAGAGACCTTTTGTTGTCTCCCCTGCCAAAGAAACATGTTCCCCATTGTGCGAGTCACTTTAAGTTGTTATCTGGTTATGGTGGCTTCCTTAGAGAATACGAAGGAGACGACAGAAAAAAGAATCGAAAATCCAATGTCAGTCGAAAGGGGAAAAGTCTATCTGTGTGACTCTTTCGGTAGATTTCTCTCTCGAAGTAGCAGCAACCAGCAGTCGCATCTTATTGGATCCATATCTCATCTCGAAACAAAAAGACCCTCGCGTGGTACCTAAAAGTACCAACCGGGTCTTCTACCCAAGACTCGCACACACACTACGTCGTGGTGATGGTAGTATCAGTGGAACTTGGACAAATAAAAAATGTATGCAATATAACAGCCTCCCAACCATTGGAACATTGGAAGAACTCGGTAGAAAAAATGTGACATTGCTGCAGCAGTCAGGAAACGGGAAATCCTCATCGACCTCCAGTGGAGAGCCAAACTTTCTCCAATTCTTAGAATTGGAATAAAAAAGTTTGTCCATGTCCATACTCCATGATTATGTATGGGATTGCTTTATAGTAACTTTTACTTTCATCATATGCCAAGTAGAGAGCTGAGAGAGGAATAAAAAAGCTACAAAATAAGTAGATTTAAGATTTACAAGGAAAATTCCAGCGTGATGGAGAGACTAGTGGAAGAACATTGGGAGAAGCTGACCTCGTGCGCTCTCTCGCAGGAAGATGTGATTTGTCGCGTGAGGAGATTTTTGATGTAATGTTAATCCGGTGAAAGTCAAAAATAGTTTTTTTACGAAGAGAGTGTACATACACAGGCTTAGGATTATTATTAAGAATGTTGAATTTGGAGGAGCTGTGCTATACTTGTGACGAGGTTATTATAAGAAACGTGAGTGAAAGACGCAGTGGAGTGTGATCTCGTTACTGTCATCCATTATTACCCATCTAAGAAGTTGGACGTGAGCCATGGGTGAAGGTGAAATTTCTCGCGTAATTAAAATCGTTCTGATGAGTGAGAGAGGAATGTAAAGGGAAGGACGAGAGAGATGAGATTTCGTGTAATGGATGTTGGAATTCGAGTGAAAGGACATCAGCATGACATGCGGAGATAATTGAGATGGTAGTGATGATGATGCTACTGCAGAAGCAAGGGTGAATCGCTGAAAGTATGAAAGTACGAAAGTAGTCGATGAGTACGGAAAAGAAGGAAGACAAACAACAAGCGACAGGACACATTAAATGATCTGATGGGAAGGATATTATTGATGTGGTAAAAGCTTTCCTTGTCATCAATCATGTTCACCAAATCTTGGGATTAACTTCACTTTCTCTTTTCATTTGAGCTTCTACTTCAGCTGAGTAACACAACTCGTTGGAATAGGAAACCCTAGCAGAATAGTGACTATTTCGCAAAATAAGCGAATTCCCTACTGCAGGGTATGAAATGCTCCTATGAAACTAATATGAGTACAAAGCATGACGAAGCAATGGATAACATTTGGGCTTATATGGTCCAAGTTTCAACAGAGCTTTATCGCAATTGCAAATAAGTTGAAGTTATTATGAAAGTACAACTTCGATTCATCATATTTTACGGTGGCAAGGATCAAGAATTACCAACCTCAATTTACATTTTAGGCTTAATTTATTGCTTGTGAGCCAAACAACTCATTTATTTAATTGCCTGATCAATCAGAAAGATGCTTAAGTTTCTAAGTTTTAGGTCTTCGCAGAGATACCATCAGTACTTGTAATGGAAGCTCTTTCATATCACCTCTTGTTTATGTAACTAATTTCACTTGGTATACAGGATAATTATTGAAGAATAATTTCTGATGGAATAATATCTCAATCTTTAAATCTCCAGGGGCTCATGAGTAGTTCACAGGCTAGTTGGAGAGCTGAACAACAGTTCTCAGACTGAAAAAAATAAAGTATTTGTTTATAAAAGGGTAACTCCATGTAATCTTGAGTTATGCAAGATTTTTACAAGTACACACCTTTTGC
>JAQGAC010002385.1:0-10479 GCA_034696585.1 Isotomurus maculatus
TGACCCTGTAGACCGTTCCTTTGGGGGAGTGTCACTCAGGCCCTTTTAGCTCGGCGGAATCACCTTTACTAGGAACCTGAGCGACTTTCCACACCGAAGAAACCTTAATGTATTTCCCAAAAACTAACCCTGGTCACTAGGACCTTGAAGGTACACGCTGCAGGTCTTCGTAGGGACAATGAAGGGCTCAGGGGACTGCAGGATCACACGCTTCACCACAAACACACACCAACCAGGAACACAGGAACAAGAAACTCCAAAAGTAAGGTGGCTAAGGAAGGCTACAGAAGAAGAACAAGAATTGAAGGGGAATTTCCTTAAAGAGGAAGAAAATAAAGACCGAAAGTGGCTTACCCAAGCCGTAAAATAAAGGAATACTTATCACTAAGGCTGGTTGGAAGTTTCAACTTCCCCTACTAACTAATACAACTATTAAAGTTTCCTGGAAACTTAAAGGTTTCCAGGATTAAAAAAACACTTAAAAATTCTACGTTTAAGAGACAGAGACAGGATCAGATTCAGCAAGCAACTGAGAGGAGAATTCTTCCTTGGAAGGAGGAAACCTCTCAGTTGGAGGTAAGGAAGGTTGAGTGTGCGGCATGGTGCTGGAGATATCTGGGATGTCTCCGGCTCATCAAAGATAAGCAGATGAGCTGGAGGACGCTTCCCTAATTACGCATGCAGGGAGACCTGCATGTGTAATTCCCAATAAGAATAGCCGGGCCCATTCCTGGCTGTTATTTACAACATGCAGCGAGCTATCAATAAAGCGGAAAAATCTTTAGGAAACCAAGTTCAAGTGATTCGGGTAACAGGGATTACACTGTCTGTCAGGACAAAGATGGATACGAGATATTGAAAAAATATTGAAGTGTCAGGATGAACTTGAGCGAATTAAATCTTGGCAATATTCTACTCTTGATTTTCTTGAATGCATGCTCAGTTTCTGTTGCATTTCCATAGAGCAGTACCAAAACTTATATTACTACAATTCATATAGTTAAACTGAAACGGAAGTGGAAGCAGAATACATTTCTAAGAATAAATAAGCTATGATTTCATAGATTTAAATCCTGTTAGCTTATTATTTTGTCCGGGGACATCGCCTCCCCAGAGGACGTCCCGTGCCTCCCTTGGGGACGTTCCCTGCTTCTTCAATGTCTAATGCTCAATCAATTTGCTTTCAATGCTCTCACCTTCTCGTCCCGCGTTTCTCAAGTGTCCCTTGACTCTGAGCACAGTAATGGGTAAGATTTTCCATGTCTGCATGTGACCATCTTCTTGGGAAGACAATATTTCTAGTAGTTTACGAGGAAACCTAAGTAAATTTTAGGGCAATCATCAGAGCGCTATCAGTATCATGATCGCTTTGTTTTTTTGAATAAACATTCCCGAAAATATACACATGCATATCCAGATATCTGAATGAAGCATGCTGCTTAAAATTTATTTGAAGTAATTTAATATTTTCCAAACTTTTTTTTGCAATACTGAACTGTACGTATTGGGGGGTATTTTTAATTAAAAGAAGTTAACCGAAATAAAGTTGGACTAAAAGTTGAGATATTTATAAAATTGACTGTCGCCTGATTGCGCTGTTGCCATTTCAGATGCATTAAGCTGAGGTTTTTTTCTTCATTTTTTCCAAAATATTTAGTTTCTGGGATGAAACATTTAGTTTACGTTTGCTTGAAAGTACTTAAAATTCTTTTAACTCGTATGGCTCATTTAACGTTGACATAAATAAATATCCAACTGCGGGTAAAATGGCACACATGAGTATAAAGAATAAAGTAGGACGTAACGTTAATTCAATTTTTTGTAGTGTGTATTCTAAAAACGTACACAAGTTTTTTGCACATTTAAACTCATTATTGCCTGAAAACAAATACATTTGGTCAGTTGTAAGTTTGTATGATCAACATGGTTTCATTTCAGAGTTGGAGTCAAACAGAAAACAGGCCACTAGAGTGTAAACAACCTTCATTTTAATAGTTTTCAATTTATTCCCCTTAAAAGTACAGCAATTTGAATCTTGCAATCTTTTTTAGCACGTAAGCGAATAAGCACCGTCGACGGCTTTAGAAATTTGTGACACAATAAACGTGATTTTTTTAGGTCTCCCAGAAGTCTCTAATTAATTCGAGTATTTGAATAAAGAGTGACGCTCACTTTCTTCGTAGCTGTGAGTCGACTGGAAATATTCGAACTCAGCGAAACGAAGAGGTCGCCAACATTTTGTGGCGTCACATTCATCCGAATGACTTCGAATGCATTTGAGTTGACCTTCACCAATTTCTTCCTGACCTCAGTTGACCCGCCTTCTCTTGTCTCCAGCGTCACGTGACCTTTGAAAGGAGTGGCCAGGTTGTTCTTCACGGAGCCGAGGACTTCGACTGTCCCTCCGAGAAGAACTGACGGAGCCACCAACACGCTCAGCGTCACTGGAGGAGGCGGTATTTTTAAAACGGGCGAATTGGGAAATACGGTCCTTCCTGACTTCGAATTAAAAGTCGCCCCACTAACGACGTACGTCCCGAACTGTGTTAAACGGTCGAAAATCTTGGTCACTGTTAAAGTTCCGTTGTCCTCCGTCGAAGTCTTCCTGTCGAAGTCGACAAAGACGAGTGGAGGGCGGTGATCAGAAGAAGTTGATGGTTTGACCCTGAAGTTTCCAGAAATTTCGACGTCACTCCGATCCGAATAACCCGGAGAATAATCCGAAGTCTCAACTCCTGGATTGTTACACTCCAGATCCCTGGACAAAAGCAAACAGGCTTATCAAACTAACTGTCACCTAAAACCTTAAGAGCAAATTTGTGATACCGATTCTCGTCGTTGTCCAATTGACGTTCAAATTCGTCCTTGGCTGCCTGCAGCGTAACAACCGAGTCCGCCGGCATTCCCTCCAATCGGAACGTCACAATCGTCGACAAGTCGACGTCCACCTGGTCGACTAATTCGATGTATTGCGGTGCATTAGAAGGAACCACGTTAACTTCAATCGACGCATGGTCGCCAATCTTCATTCCGTTGTAGGGGTTTGTAATGAGGCCAAAGACGAGGAAGTTCAGCGTCTCTTCGGTCGCATTGTGGGGGATGGTGAGTTCAATGACCTCGTCCAACTCCTCCCCCTCCGAAGAAAACGAGAACCTCCGTGAAGAGTAGATCGCCTTGCGTGAAGTCAGAATGGCGTTGACGTTGCCGTAGGGATGACACGAACGGACGCGGAACCGCACGCCGTCTCCCCTTCGAATCAACCGCGCAGGGTCAGTTGGCGTCACGCGCAGATCCAGGAACATGTGAACTCGTTTCCCCGCGAGAGTCGACTCCGCCTCCGCGTCTCCCACTCTCCACAGAATTTTGTCGTTCCAGTGAACAGGGGGCGTGTCCCTCACCTGGAACTCCAGCCTAACCACCCCATTTGGGGAAATGGGGAGGGAGAAGTTGGTCGCTGAGGGGCGGAGTCTTCTCAGGTTCTCCTCGCAGAGGAGGAGTTTAACCTGGAGTCCCTTCGAAGGCTCCTCCTCCTCCTCCACGGAGCCTCCGTCTCTCCGCTCCACCAGAAATTTAAGGGCGACGGTCGTTTGTGGGTGGGAGGAGTTTCCCCCCCGGAGACTTCGAACTGACAGCAGGGCGACTTTGAAGGGACTCCTCCACAACTGAATCGTCGCTGTGGCCTCAGCGCGGCTTCCCGAGGGGCGGTCGCTGCACTTGGCTTCCAAATACAACGACTCCTCCTCCGTCCCCTTCCACTCCGCCCCATCTCCCGCACCACGTCAAATTCAAACTCGCCCCCCGCCAACCCCACCGCCACTCTTCTCTCCGCCATTTCATTCGCAAACACCTCTTCTCCAGAAACGTCATGTGTCATTGTGACGTTGCAGCTGCCTTCCAATGGAATTCCCTCCGGCGACGTCAACTTGACACGTCCCTTCACCCGTGGCTGCGTCAAGGAAACGTCAGTCAGCCCTTCGAACGTCGCGGACATCACCTGCGAAGGGGAGGAGTAGATTCGGGAGACGTGGATTGTGGGCGACGTCGCCATGGAAGTGTCACTGGAGGTCACGTTCGACGTCACCTGCACGCTAACTGTGGCGTAGTCGTCAAAGGAGAAGTTTCCTCGCAGAATTCCGCTCGCCGGGACTTCCACCCACGGCAGCCGAGTCTCCTCGCGTCTTTGAGGGAAAAATGGGAAGAAGGAAAATGAATTGGGCTTCAAAATCACCTGGGCGAATTTCGGCGACTTGTCGACATTCCCGTCGACCACCACAGCGCGGTAGTCGACGGTGTCTCCAGGGGCGTACTCCTCCTTCTCAGTCTGCACAAACACTTCCACATCCGACGTCACTTTTTGTATCCTCGTGTGAATCAGCCTCGCCTCCTCAGAATGCCCCGTCTGCAGGGCCGTGACGACCAAATAGGCCGTCCTCCACGGAAGGTCACCCACCCGCAGCTCCACCCTCCGCAGTTCATTGACCCCCAAAGTGACCTCCTCCCTCGCGAGGACCGTCTCCTCCCCCAATTCCATCCAGCCCCACTTCCCCATGTCGTCGTCCCCAGCATCGCGGAGGGAGACGTCGAAGGTCACGTGGGGATGAAGGGACTCCTCCAGGCTCACCAGGACCTCAAAGTCCCCCCCACTCCTCACTTCCTTCAGGGCCGTAGCTGTGAAGAGGAATCCATTCCTGCAGAGCTCCTCCCCCGCCCAACACGCCTGCTTCTCCGGCTCCTCCTCCTCCTGACACGCCTCCTTCCACTCCTCCTCCTTCGTCTGATTCTTATACTCCAAGTTGTGTGTCTCCTTGAGTATCAGCAGACGCCCCTCCTCCTTCGCCACTCCCCCAGCCACTCCCACAACCACCCACACCCACAGCAGCCTCATCCTCCGTCTCTTCGTCTTCTGCTCAATCCAACAGCAGCTGCCTCCACACTCTCCGTCCCAACAGACTCGGAGGAATGAGGCTGCAGCGAAAGACTTGTTCTCTCCTGAGGAACTCGACCTCCTGAGGATTCCACGAAAGAGTCCCGTTGGCTTTTCCGCGTAAGCTGAGTTCACTGACACCCACAAAACCGGTTTCACCTTAAGCAGCCTCACTCGCAGCCTCCCCACTCACTCGAATCTCTTCCCTTTAAATTCCACACACAGCAGCCTTTCACACTCAAAAACATCCAGTTGCGTCCAATTGCGTCAAATTTGTTAATGAATGCCGCTAATTAGAAATTTTGGTGCATCGAAAATTCAACATTGTCGGTTTTTTTAATTAGTATTGAGATCAAAGGTAGGAAATTTTATTCGGGTTGTTTATTAAGTAATTAATAATTCATAGGAGAATGAAACTTCATTCGCATGTGTGTAGATTTTTAATAGACGAGCTTATCTTAATTTCCACCATTTGGAGGAAACTACGACTAGAATCCTTCGACGAATATTATCTTATTTTTGTACTCCATTCCGAAAATTTGGCTTCGGCTGCGTTAAGTAATCAATTAGCTTGACGGCTCGTCGGAAAATCGCGTGCATTTAGCCTAGTAAGATTTAATGGATTTTTAATGATGCATGTTGCTGCGATAAAGCAATAAGCCGAAGTGTGAATACCCCCAATAACATTTACTCCTATTTCCCAGAATAAATTGACGTGAATGGGTTTTCTACTTTTTTCTGGTAAATAAAGAGCAGTCACCTAAGGTTCACAGAGATGAACACAACGATCACAATAATTGAAGCTCTAATGACTTAAACATCGAAGTCAGATTGCGATTCATTCTAATATAAAAAGAACCCTCATTACCCAAATAAAATCCAAAGCGGTCTGAATATCGCGTACTTTACGTAAAATAATCCGAAATCATGAAGTCATTCGGGGGAATCATTCGTCTTTGTTTGTTGGTGATTTCTCTGCTGGCTGCAGTTATGTCGGCTGGTAAGATTCTAATTCAAAGTCCCATATGTCCATTAAAGCTAAAGGTCAGTTTATAATTGTGCTTTCACAATCTCTGTCACAGGACATCCCGGGTTGCGGCATGATGGGGTCTCCAAATCCCCAAGTGACAACGCTGCAGGTGTAGCTGAATATTGGCCTGAAGAACAAGGTTGCTGAAAATGAGTTAAATTATTGAAATCGTTTACCAAAACTATGAGATGACAACACACGGTGTTTAATCTATTTTAAAGGAACTCTGCCTGAAGCAGCCCCAGATAACGCTGTAGGTGTTTTTCGTGAACGACGAGGAACGCTGCGTTGGCCAATAAACCGAGCGACAACGCTGCGAGTAATCCTCGCGATCTGCCGTCGGTTGTACCAAGCCAGCCGAGAGGGCACTTAATCAAGGACTGCCAAATTCGATTCGAATATCCCAAAATATTTTGCTGCACGAATTTTTAGATGGGTTGGCTGTTATGCAAAATAAATCTTTTTCATTTTATTTTCAAGCGTCTACAAAATGTGGTCCATGAGTTTATTTCCTATCCTAACAGTAGCGCTAAGATTCTAAGAAGTTGTCAGAGGAAGGGTTTAGGATAAAAACAAACACGCATTTTTAACAATTGAATAGGAATTATGAAACTTATATTCACTAAAATATGCGGCGATGTAATAAAGAGGTCTACTGAGCTTCCGATGATATACAAAGTCAGTAATTATTGTAAAAGAGGAAAATTATATGATTAATATTTTGTAAGCTGATGTTGAAAATCATCTGAACTAAAAGCTCAACAAATATTGTTGATTAAATGCCATTCAGGGTTGGACGTGCGTAGTTAAATACCGACCCAACTTGAGTATTGTGGCTGGTTTAAATGTAGGGTAGGGGACTTACTTGAAAGCATGTTTTTTAGAACTCCAAATTAAGCTTATCTTCATAAGGCAATGACTCGCAGTAGTATCCTGGACGCTTTAATAAGGGGCAAACTGAAGCACATTGTTCGATGACAGATAATAAAAGTAGCATCCTAAAGTTAGCGCCTCGTCGCCCAATGATAGTCTGATCGATTGTTAAACTTTTGAAAAAATTTACAATGTTGTGACGCTACATTTTCTAAACAGTGTTTAAAGTAGAGGTTAAATGGGAAATTTCCGTCTGTTGAAGAAAATTATTGGTCTTCTACAGAGTTCGTCACGAGATTTTTTACTAGCAGTGAACCAATTTTATCAAAGCGGAATTAAACAGCCATCACAAACTGATTTATTTTAAGTCTTAATCAGAGACTACTTAAACTACTTGTTACATGTTCAAGTAAAGAGATGGCTGAATAGCACCACACCACAAATACTCAGGTATTGAACGAAATCAGCAATTTAAGTTGGAAGGGTTGCTTTACCTACAATTCTAATTTTTAAAGACTGATGATAACTTTAGTGTCAGAGAGCTCCATTAACATAAACGCCACATATCGACGGCTGTTCGAAATATAAATCAAACAAATCTGCCGAAACGAGGATTGCGCAATTTCTTACATATATCCGCAAATGTTAATAAAACATCTAACAATATTATCCTACAAGTGGATTTCATTCGGTTTGGAGTTAATACATTCAAGTATATCAGTGTCCCAGTCATTTTGGGCTTACGGGATTACTTTGAAGTCTGTCTGTAGGCCTGTTCTTTTCGCGGGTGATAACTTCTTCTCGGGTTGACTTATCGGATTCAAACTTTGCATGCTTACTCTTTGTCTTATTCTGAAGCATGTTCCAATTTTGAAGTCAATCTGTCAATTAGGTGGCTGGTGGGGCCCAATAGATTGTATTTCCAACTTATCCTTAAGGTGCCTTAAATATCTTGGTCACGTTTTAATTACGCATGAAATAAACGTAAAGTACAGTCCATTTTATTGTCGGTTTTTTTAAAACGGTTTTATATGATTTGGTGATTCGAATTGGCTGGGCTGTAGAGACTGCTTTGCATGAAGTTTCATTATTCAAGCATTATTAGGTTCAAAGTATGTGAGTATAAAGTTTAGAAACTTGTTTCCTTTGAATGATTAACTGCCAGGTGAAACAGACAAAGGGAATCCACGTCATAGCTATAATTTGTTTTGAGTTGCAGGTACTCAGAATCTTCAATCCGAACAGCTTGCTGAATAATGACATGTTTTTATCACTTTCTGTACAATTGATAACCTTCAAAATTAAATCAAGCCATCATACAACGAGACGAAACAGATGGATACAAATAATTATTCCACTTCACAGAGATTGCTTTGCATGTCTTTTAATCTAAAAAGTCTGTTATCTAATGAAATCTATTGCTACTACCGTGCGGAAGATGTAATTTTAGTGCACTTTATAAACTTCTTGCCAGTCCAGATTTCCTTTTTCGACTAAAAGGATCCATTTTGGTTCGAGATCAATTTCATCTGCAAAAACGAAACATGTCTCACACGTACTTAGTCATCCCAGCTCTGCTGTTTGCTTTTGGTGTATGTGAGTCAAAAGCAGTGGAAGGTAAAACAAGCGTTTTGTAGACTTCTAATTGAAATATACTCATACAATTTCAATCACAGGTACTACTTACCCAATTGTCCCCCTATCCCTTCTATACTTGGGACAAATCAATGGAAAGCAATTCTGGTTTGAAGACACCACATTGGGGGTATGAAATCGATTTTACTGCAGCCAATTTACCATTGTAAGTAGCTTACAGATTATATAAAAATAAATTATGTAGAATTGGACTGATGCCAGAAACGTTTGCGCTAATTTCGGTATGATCCTAGCGGAGGTAAAAACTAATGATGAAGTTGACTTTTTGGACGCTAGTGCCCGGCCTGGATATTTTCAGGGATGTAAGCAACGTAACAACTTTAAAAGATTTAAAGCCCACTTAAGGCTGAAACTTAATTACACAAACTTGCAGTTTACTGGGTTGGAGGACGAGATGCGCAGACTCCCAATCAGTTCTTGTGGGATAATTCCGAAGAAAAATGCAATTCCACTCTTAATTTTGGACAATATACCGATCCACTTACTTGCCTATACATTTCCATCTTTCATGACAAACCTGGAACGTTCCATTCTTTTGCTTGTTCAACGAAGTTTCTTTTTAATCCACTCTGTCAATCAGTGTGAAGCCTGCTGACTCAACTTATAGTTAGAACTCAGTGACTACGATATATTTATGTTGTTGGGACTGGATTGAGCATAATAAACTCCGATATAATTATTTGCATCTATGTGGAGGTTTTTCAAATGCAGAAGTGCATCTGTTATGTATTACGAACTAATCTTACGGCCATCATTTCCCTTGGTGTTAAAAAAGAAGCCGAGTATTTCTTAACACTTTTCTGTTGGCTTCAAATAGGTTTCTTGCATATTAACTTCGTGTAGAGTAAAGGCTTTCAAATTTATCATTCATCACTAATAACGGAAATTAGAATTTTGTTTAAGAAGTTGAGCATCTTAAAAACTGTATTAATCCGTAGAGTTCCTTCGGGATTTTTGGTCAGTAATGCCAATGACAAGTGATACCAGTCCAATGGTATTTATTTAAGATACAATTTTGCAACGAACTACCGAACTGAGGCATCGGCATCTCAATTTTAGACGAGGGTGTTTTAAATGCTCAGGATTTAACTCCACGACCTTTGGTCACGCTCCTTGCGGACTGCAGACAAGGAAAGGGCACAAGAGCTGGTGGTTGTCCAATCTCTATCAGCACTCTCTATCTCAAAAGTATGTTCATGATGGAGTTCTGTATCTTGTTACTGCAATCGATTCGTTGGCCTGGCTTTAGTGGCTTTACCAGGAAATAAACGTTGAAGCATACGAGCGAAACTTTTGTGGAACGCGTCAGGTGATGAAGGCACCTGAGAATCTATTTAATATGTATTCATTAAATTCGCAAAAGTATGCACTATGTGTAATTTTGCCTTATATTTGGGGAAAACTCCCTGGACTACTTTTAAACAATGTTTTTACATATTTGAGGTTTGTACAGGTGAAAAGTTCAATTTTAAAATTTGGATGAAATTGTCCCAGATATTCGCTTCTCACAATTAGTGAACCGACTGGAGGACTTTGAGACTGATTTGCATAAACATTAAATGACCCATTAGGAAGTCAAGTTAGTAGTTTCAAATACATCAGTTTGAAGGAATCTGACGGACTTTGCAAAAATGAATTAAGTTAATTAATTGGGTGGGGGTTGCTTGGTTGCCAAGATGGTCAACCTCCAGTTGAAGCTCCAATGAAACGGAGAAAGATGCACACGGATTAACATGTGTTTAAATTTGACGTGGTATTTATGACATGGCCATTAATTTTACCACAGAAATTTTAAAATTATTACTCAAGTCCAAAATTAAAACTTCATGGACGAATGAACCTGTATGTGCATGTGTATATTGTAATGAATAGTGTAGCGTACACCTATCCTTACTTTATGAGTTCGTTTCTGTACGATTATTAACTACTAATATTTAAGTAAATGCAGAAATAAGTAATGCAATAACAACGATACCTAAAGGTTACACGCTTTGTC
>JAQGAC010002386.1:0-10479 GCA_034696585.1 Isotomurus maculatus
TGCTGAATGTGAATGGGTTCACGAGTTGAGATGGATTGCAGGAGACGAAGCAGAAAAGAAGAGGGCAATCAGATAAAAAATGTTTTATGTTTTCTTAAGTGGCTAATCTGAGTAGGTCTCTTGCAGACTAAAACTTTTTCACTCCACCGTCGTCGTTGTCGTCTGTCCTATTTATTTGTGTTATGTATTTTGCTGGAGAGATTACAAGAGGAAGAATATCTTCGTGAAAGGCGAGAAGCTTTTTTGTCACCGGGGTCGGTTCTTCTTTGTGTCATAGATGAGGAGTGAGACGTTTAGTTAGTTAAATGGTAAACTAATGTCTCCCTTGAGAGAGACCCACCTCATCTTGGCGATGAATGAAGGAGACGCAAAGGTTTAGTTACCCGCTTTGTGCGTCCATCTATTAAATATCTCGATATGAGATAGCTCATTATGATGTAACAGTATTTTTCTTAAGGAAATCGCATTACGCTTTTGAACTCAATAGGAAATGGAAGCTTTTTCTTCTTACCAAGATTACCTACGTAATCCTCTAAGGTTCTCCCACGCTACTCACACAACTCATAATGCTCAGCAGATCATTCACGAAACTTAATGGAAATCGTGTTTGCAAGTGATCCCTTTTATGTTTACTTTAATGGACGTCTTAATGTACTTATGAGAAAGGATATCTCCTATTCTTCGTAGTGCATTGCAGGGAGTGTAATAGGATTTGTGTAAGTAGTACCTGTTTGATGTATCCATTCATGAATTCTTCGAAGAGTATTTTATCATCTTCAAACTACGACTCACAAGATTTGGGTTACACTCAAAGACTTGAGAGTTCGAGAGGATTTGAGTAAAGTAGCTTAGGATTTTATTTTACTTAAATTGAGATGCTAATGAGAGCAAATGGGATTTATGGGATGGTTTTTGAATTGATGATGGATAATTCATGTGTATTTGTTTGTTTGTGCAGGTACAACAAGAGTATGGAGTGCTACCGGCATTTAGTGGGGATACGAAATTTCACCCTGAAACGCCAAACGCTGCAGGGGAAGATTGGTCATACTTTCCGTGAGCTTCACATTCTGCTCTCCAATCTCGATTGACGTGGACAAAGCAGCTAATCTAATTAGATTAAGAATGTGGGTGGATTTGGAGAGGAAGAGAAGTCATCGTCAATTTTACAAATCTAATAATCATCATATCCTCTTGTAACTTCATCAACACACACAGTGAATATTATTCTTTAGTGGACCGTTCTTATTACGAAGTGTGTGCAGGATTCTTGCGGTTAAGAGTATGAGAGACCATACGTGAAGTTGACCTTGTTTATGACTTTACGATGATTTTGTGGCTGAATTCCATGTTATGTAAATCATTCAGGGTTTTAAATTTCAGTAGAAACTTCCATAATTCCAACATTTCCAGCTTTTTTGTAATTCGTATCCATTGTAGCACAGACTAGAACTACTTGTTTTCTGATGCATGTTGGTTGGTGGTTTGTCTTGATTGAGTTCGTGTTTCGAGGCTCTTCACCATAAAGTGTGTAAGGACAGGTGTGTTGCTCTGAGGTCTAATTATAAAGGTTCAGTAATTAGATAGAAAGACAATAGTGATATATGAAGTCAGGCAGTGCCGTCCAAGTTACTGAAGAAATCCTACCGGTTTTCTCCACGCAGCTCCCTCACCATCACCAATTTTATTGCGGGTTTTAAAAACTTCACAGTGAAGTTTTATTTCCATATGATTAAATGACACATCGAGTTTTATATGCTCGTTAAATTCCAACTGCTGCTAATAACACTTTCCAAATGAATTTTACTAATTTGCAACAAGTGCATTTCTTTCTTAAGTAAGTAATCTAGAATCCGTGCGCTGGAGATTCGAATGAAGAATTTGCAGATGAAAGGAAGTAGTTACAGTGATGCTGCTGGTAGTGGATGTGAAATTATATTTTTGAGAGTTGTGAATAATATTGAAGAATAACAAAGGTATTTTTGACTGACTAAATGATCCACGCAGTGTAGGTGGTGGTACAAATATTTTCCCCACACGGCGACTTCTTTTTAGTTGGCTGTGTTTTAAAGACAAATTAACTTTTATAGGGTTCGTTCAAATCACTAACTGATCTCACACGAAATGAATCCAACTCCTATTAAACCAAACCCACTCGATTTTAACTTATTAACCATTTTATTATCAATTAATATTCTCATTGTAAGTCTGCCTTTTAACAATATAATCTGCTGCCACTCGAAGTTGGCTTTAAACACGGTGGCCTTTCGAAGTCACAGCATTTTACTCCGTTTGTATTTCTGAGTATTTTCAGTCATCGACGCGTAGCCTTCGTAAGATAAGCTTAGGATAAGATTTTAAAATAATAGGAGACTCACAATCGGTGCAGCTGAATGTATTTGTGCACTGCTCCTCTTACGCTAAATCACAAGAATTTAGTAAAAACTGTACTGTGTAACTAACGCTTTCGTATTTCATTTAGAGTGTAATAATAAGAAGGGAAGATGTCCTTCTTCAAAGTGATAAAAATAATAAAGTTGTCACATTGATGAAAATGAAAAATGTAATATTCTAAATGTTAATATTATAAATGTGATTTTAAAATCCTAACTGGTATGAATAAAAGAATACTAAACAGATATTATGCTGTGCTTATTTATTTTTTATTCATTTTAATCTGAGGGATTCCAGTTAAGTTGGGAGATAAAAAAGTCGCTCTGGATTCCCATGAGACTTCCGCAGTGCCGAATAATTGAGACGAATGAGAATAAGTTTTTGTGTTGGGAAGTTAGCATTGGGAGTTTGAGGCTGGAGCAGAGATAAGTAAATGGGTGAAAATAGATGTAATTCGTTGTGTAAATGAAAAAGTCAAACCCTTTCACGAAAGCACGCGACCAAGTCGACATGAACTAGATGGATGAGCCCTTCGCGTAGTATTTGGACAAGAGCCTTATTGTTCCTTTTTTATACTTTTATTCGTGTGATGATTTCCTAAAAAATAAGAACCGTGAGTTGAGAATTAAGGACAAAAGTTGAGGTCAGATTGAGTTAAGCAAATATCTCTCACTTGTTTGCACTCAGATTGCCTCGAATGAGGAAAAGTCGAATTGATTTTGTGCAGGAGAAATCCTCTGCTTGCGTAAGAATATAATGTGGAATACTTAAGTGTGGGGAATACGGGAGGGTTTTGGTAGTCGACCCGTGTGGACTTTGAAAGAGAGAGTTCATGCCGAGAATGAGCAAATGAATGAGGTGAAGTGGAACTCTGGGGGAAGTAGAAGACCCCCCTTGGGATGTGTGAGTTAGACAACTTTAATAATGAGAGGATTAAGGATCCCCCGTCGATAAAAAATAAACCTTGACATGGAGGTAATCATCATCACACAGAGACTCTGAACTTTCTCCGAAGGATACCCGGGTAGTTTGTCACACCTTCCAGGTACAACATTTCTCACTACACAGTCATGACATGATGGTGCGGATTGAAGTGAGTCTTCCGAAAGACGAAAGCTGAGCTACCACCAACAGAGACAATAACTATTGAGAGAGATGAGATGATGCGACATCCTCCTCAACTTGGAGATGTGAATCTCTCTTTGCTGTGTGGAAGCCTCCGTTGTGACGGCACAAGTCACTTTTACCCTCGAACTGTGATTGACACAAAATCGGATGCGGATGATGATGCGGATGCGATTGCCAATGAGACGGGATTAAAAGCGAGTCCTTTTTTATTCTGCTATTCTGCAGCTTCTGAACGAACATTCCCCGTCCCTCGGAAGTCTAAAGAGCTGAGGGTCCGATTGTTCCAAACGGTTCTTCTTATTGCTTTTCTGATTTTGTTTAGAAATGAAAGCAACTGAAACCAAGTCTCCTTTAATAAGGGTGGATTCACCCTCTCGGGAAATTATTCATGGCTTTAGTGAACTATCTGCTCCTGCCTCTGCTACAGTTGCACAGGTCATCTCAATGAAGTGATGCCGATGCACCAGTCTTTGTATTTATCAGTGCAAACTGGAATGAAAGCTTCCCCACGTATATCCGCATGGGTATAGATTAGTACAAAGCGTATGGATGGAGGTTAGAGAAGCAGTTGGGTAGAGAGAAGCAGAGGATCAAACTGTCATATTAGTCCCCTATTAAATGTGACGAGTCAATCCAAAACTCCAAATCCATCGTATAATCCTCTGTAATTGATATCATACTCTCTTCACAAATAAATTCACAAGGGAAGGTCACACAGCCTTCTCTCCAATGAATCCAACGAGATGATGGCATTTATAAATACCTTTCTCTATCAAAATACGCACTATTCAAGTTTCCAAACCATTTTTGTGTCGTTGTAAATCATGAGTTCACAGTAGTTCACACAAGAGAGACAAGAAGTCACACAACCTTTTTTGTAACAAGGAATTCACTTTCACATAAGTATTTCCAAGAGAGAGGCACAAGCCTCCTCATAAAAAAGCTTCAATGTAATGTAACTAAACTAAACTATGTAAGTCACTGCATTTCGAACGTTAAGGGAGTTCATTTCGTCTCTCCTTCGGTCATTTGTCATCACCTAAAGTCACTTCTTGTCCGATGGAGATGTCATCCAACACTTGACCAAGGAGAACCTCCCACTTTCTCAAAGTCTTTACAAAGCGAGACTATTCACTTATTCCCACGGAATCTTGTGATTCTTCATTGTTCATCTCCCTATGTGTTCTGTATGCAATCATCCGCAAGGAATTCTTGTGGGTGGGTTTGAGTTCGACTTTTCACTTGAAAAATCAATTCAAGAAATTCATGTACAAACCTTTCTACACTTTACAGTACTTTACACACTTGAACATCCATTCAAATCGATTCTACAAGAATTTCTTTATTTCATAAAAAGTTAAACTCAATATTTGCTCAATAAAGTTTGTATGCATTCTCCCTCGCATTAATGGAATAACTCAAATATGCCTTTCAGTATAGCAGAATTTAATATAATAGATGGTCGTAGGTTTAATTCTTCTATTGGAAATTGAAACCAACCGAATGAAGAATGACCATCCACAAAAATAGGAATGAATGCACATGGCCCTCTTCTCCTCTTTTACCTTCAATATTTATTTATTTTCTTTCATAATAAAATAAATGTGAAATGTCATCCTCACATTTTGTTAGGAGTTTTCTCTACAAATTTACAATAAATCATTGCATTAAAATGTGTAGTTCTGTTATATAGGATTATTTTTGCTACGCTTACATCATACCTGAAACATTTCAGGTTTAAAGAAACGGCAAAGAGTTAAATAGTGGCAATGAGTTGCAGTTAAAGAAGATGTCTCAATGAGAAACTACGTAATGTAATGTTATAATGTATTTAATCCTTTCATATCAATCCTTCAAGTAACTAGCCAGAGAGAGAAAGTCATCTTCACACACACATTCTCTGGCAGTGGCCTATCGCGTGTTAACGACTACCATATGAGAGTCTCACGCAACAACCAACACACACCCAAATAGAACTTCGGTGACACAGCGACACTTCTGTTTAATCGCAGGTGTTGCCAACTCCAAACTTTTGTGTTAACTAAACGGGTCATGATAAATTACCAAAAGGAGTCAGACATTCAACATTCTGTGAGTTTTGTATAAAATAAATTGTTCACACTCCCCAACATATTCGTACTGACTGCTGTTGGCTGCGTACAAATGATTTGATATGACGTGATACGAAATGATACCCTTTTAAATGACACAACACATCTATTAATTTGGGAAACAACCCTCGTCTTTCCTTCCTTCCTTTCTTCACGAGTTAAACATTTGAGTCAATATTGAACTGCACCGGGTGTGTTTAACTACTTTAATCATTTTAAATTATCATCCTCTACACTTTCTACTCTTGTTCACTATCAATACTCTCCTCTCCTTCTTAAACTCCCATCATCATCATCTACTCTTTCTTCCCATCCACATAACCAAAGAAATTTATTAAAATTACTCTTTCCTTTCATATCGCAGCATAGATCACATTTCACTGTGAGAATAAAGTGAACTCAAAAAATGAAAAGAAACAACCAATACCATTTTTATTGCTTTAAAAGTTTAATAACACTTAATAAGCTTTTAATTGAAGGTTTGCCCGTGGAAAGAAAAAAAGCTCGCGATTGATCTCATTTCTCCATAAATATCTTTCATCATTGTAGATTTGTATCAAAGCAAACAAACTAACGAAACACACACACCTATGTAATTTAGAACTTTGGCAGGGTGTGTAAGTATCTACACAACTACTTACAGAATACTTATATACATTTATTTACACTGAAGAGTAAGCAACCTTTGTGTCCGATTGTTAAGGGTCCTCTGAGTCCCTCGGAAAGTGAGAATACCCTCAGAAGAATAAACAGCTCCGAGTGTGGATCGCATTTCTTCCAGCCCTTTTCACCAATTTATCGTTTTCTTTCCTTCTCAATTCATCCCAGTTTTTTACTCCTCCAACTTATTGAGTATTGAGTTATTGAATGAGACTCTTCTCTGTGTAAGATGCTTGATGCTTCGTGAACACAATGCGAGATTACAATGAGTATGATACCTTTGAGATAAGGATCCGAGGTGCTTACCGTGCCTACCCGATGTGTCCATCTATACTAGCGTCATATATTTTTGGTTAAGAAAGCTTCAATATGATTCACAAAATGAATAGTAGGAAAACACAAGCAAGGGAAATTGGTATCAAATTTTGTCCCAAATCACACGGATATAATGAAAGGACAGTTTAGTAAGCTTAGCTTTGCCAAGAAGGTGTCATGTTATCTTAGGTCTTTTTAGAATTATGGATTTCAATTGCTTTAAGTGCCAGCTACACCTTCGACTGAAATTCAATACTCTTCGGGTTATTCTTAGACTCAGGAGTGTCAGTCGAGAAATATATGGGGCAACGTGATATTCCTTCATTAATTATGATACTGCTGAAATTCATATGAATGAGGATAAATAAAGTGAAATGGGGGAATTGGATGTGATGATGGAGATGAGAGATCTCGTAGCGAGGAGAGTGGAGAGACGATTGTGACTTTGTATAGTTTGAAGTTGACATTTAGTTTGGAGAGGGTCGGGGGACTTGAGGACAGCGGGATGCCGTTTTTGTGGAGTGAGAAGGCCCTCTCAGCCTCCTCGAGACCATTCAGCGATTAATGAATGGATGCAACTCAATCGAGTCCAAAAGCCATTTCCTAAATAATCAACAAAGTAATAATAATGGATACATTTCAATCACTTTTTCACACCTTTCTAAACACCACTCCATTATGTCCACACATCTCATCTTCTCTCAGCTTCCTTCCACACAGCTTTTCCCAACCATCGATAAAGTCTTCCTAAAATCCAAACCGAAATCCCTTATTCCTTGTTGTTTAAATCCAACGATAAATTTATTGCTCCCAGTTGAATCTCCACATTTGATTCATACCCGTGAATCACCAGTGATTTATTCTTTCCTTCTCAAGGTGGTCATGCAGAATTCGTGGAAATCCTGGTGGGCATTGGAATTTTGCAGGGGAGCAATACGTAATTGAAAAAGGTGTGTGTGGGGTCATGTTGATCCAGGTAATCTCAGTAATAAAGGATAATTCCTCCTAAATCTAAATCCTATTGAGAACTCACTGAATAATTTTTATTGGATCATACCCTGAAAGGTAGAGACGTGAAAGAGAGGGTTGATATTTAAGAAGGGCTCAAATCTTCTCAAAAAAAGAAAGTACACAAATATTTTCCTCGAATACGAATGAATCTTTGTTTGTTATAGTTGCTGAGTTGTGTTCTTTTCAAATTGAAAATGGAATTGGTGGGAGGTTTTGATAATGAGAGTGTCAGTTTAGCGTAATGACGGGTTATTATTTGAAAAATCCTATTCGATTTTCCTCCAGCTTCTGGTCTTTATGCTTTATACTCCCCCGAAGAATTCCCAATCACGTTCAAAAACCAAATAAAGAAATTCTGTGAGCAGTAATACAAATGACTATATTCATTCAGACGTCTAGGTTGTTTCAAAATTGAATTCGACAGTTAAATGTTGGATGGAAATGCCTTTTGGAAACACACCTCGAGATAAAACCACTCACACACGGTTTATCAAACCAGGGCATTTATTTATTTATAAAACCGATGCTGTACAACAGAGGAGCATCGAATACGCACGCAACTCTACACAATTATTTCTACTTTCTACTTGAATCTACGAATTTTCAGTGCACAACGACCGACTAGGTTAATTACATCTTCGTTTTCTCTATACTATACATTCAACGCTCGGTAGAAAATACGAATTGAATAATATACATACAGTTAATTGTGTGTTGATTCGCCCACGCTTAACCTTAAAGGATTAAACAAACTTATTTTTCCTGCCAGTCATCACTTACGAACTTAATTCTAGGGTGCAAGACAAAGCAAATGCATCTTGTTTTCAGACTACAAATAAATAAATTGGGTAATTATAAAGTTTCGACAAATAGGTTGAAATAATTAATGGGTAATCTTCGGTAATGTGGAGAATCCATTCTGCCATTCATCCTCCCACACAAATAGCAAACAATCGAGACGAACTCCAGACTGGGCATTATTCTTATCAATGTCCATGACCATGACCTGCCGTAACTTCCTTCTTGCGACTCTGCAATTCACAGAATTAAAAATGGAACATGACTTATCATCTCACATACATCCTGTCATTGTCATCGTTTAAACTGACATCACGCATTTATGGTAGCAGTTGACTCAAAAACAGTAATTTAATACTAACGATGATGTACAAAGCTGCTAATCACTGGGAACACATTCACTAATCGCTGGACAAACCGACTAATTACAAATCAGTAAGAATGGCTTGAATGAAACGGTCATTAAAGCAAAAAGCATCAACGAATTCGGATGAAAAGCTTCTATGAATCTCATCCGTACTCTCTCGTATCAGATGGCTAATGAGATGGTGGAACATAAAAATGAGGACGCTACTTAACTTACTAAACTACCAAGCATATTTTTGTCTTACAAGCGAAACAAGTTCACAACATAATAAAATAATGTCCTAATTGTCCCGGAGGACACAAAGCACAACTGCTAACAGGCAAGTCACCATCAATTTTCCTTTTAATCACAAGTCACGAATCAAAAAGGTATCACAAACACACACAGCCAGAGTCACATCAGATGCATTTTAATGTCCAGCGAGAAGAGAAAGAACGAAGGGGTTATACTCTTTTGTTTCGTGTATTCTCCACAGGCACATTTATTATTATTACCATTATCACGTTAAATGGAAAATAAAAAAGGAGTAATTTTTTCAGAAAAATTGTGTTTCCCTGAATTAAAAGGGTTGCCTTTGCAGAGGGTTCCTTCCAATCTTTTATTTGTCGGAATGGGCGTGACGACATTCCCTGCAAAGGCTTCCCTTCCTTCTCCCTTCAGTCTCCTCGATCGTATTAATCACCCTTTCCATTTATTAAACCCATATGCCTTCAACTTCAAACGTAAAAAGAAGCCTCAAAAGACTGGAGCATTGAGAAGCTCCACTTTCCTCGGTCAAAAGTCACGTCATGTCTCAACAATTTGTTACCTTCATTACGACACATCAATCAACGAACATTTCTGTCTCTGCCCACTTCCTAATTACCTCAACATCAACTTAGAAACTACAGCAAGCAGCTGTGAGTGACATTTCGCAACGAGTCTCTTCAATCCTCTCTGACTTGCAATAATGTTGCCAATTGAACAAATATTTAATGCTGATCATTCATCTCGAGTGAGCTGAATCTCATTTCCTACGAGAACCATAGCCACGTGGAGTTGTTCTCACAAAGTTGATCTGTTGACTCAGGAAGTAGTACTCTGGACTGAGCAGGACATACATAATATTGTCGTGATCCAAAAACTGACACGAAGATTTGCCATTTCAATGGACCCGATTCACCTTAAGCATATTTGACTTACATATTATCATTCACGTCTTCTCTTGCCATTTACATTTACCAATGCAACTATTCATAATCGCCCACATAAATGATGGAAATATGGAGCAGTAAGCCGAGTAAGCAGATGGTGTCTTTGGAGTTTCAATAAATCGCAAGACTCACTTTGTGGATATTTAAATTCAGAAAAAATTAGCATAATGAGTATCACTTGGTGATAATTTGACACATGTGATATCGCTTAATCGATTCCTCTGTTTATTCAGGATGGTTCATCGTAGAATTAATTTACACAAGCTGAAACCGCATCTCAGAACTTAACATCATCCCCTTTAGAATCCACACATTGACTATAGAGGCAGGAGATTAACTCTTTCGCTGTGACCCAAAATGTATGCTGACGTTAATTCTAGATAGATTTATTGTCCAACTTGCCTTTTTAATCTTGTCTAAGCTATTGTCATTTGCATACGTACACCTACTACACAAAACAACAGATATTGTGTCTCTATATGGAACACACAAGGTCACAAGG